>CAJQZJ010034075.1:5834238-5862982 GCA_907164525.1 Lophiomys imhausi | reverse complement strand
TTTCTGTATCCTCCTTTCTCTCCTATATAGGAGTGAACAGACTTGAGAAAAATGGGACATAGACATAGTATAGGAAAGAACAAGAAAAAAGGACAGATTATTGAATATAGCTTTATACCTTTGTATACTGATACAAAATTAATATTATATTGGGCTAAATTGGTATTGATCATTGTATATTAATGCAAATTTAAGATTGTATAGGGCTACATCGGTATTGATCTTTGTATATTGATACAAAATTAAGATTATATTTGGCCACAATGGTATTGACCCTAGTATATTAATGTAAAATTAAGATTGTATTGGGCTACATCGGTACTGATCTTTGTATATTGATACAAAATTAAGATTATATTTGGCCACATTGGTATTGATCTTTGTATATTGATACAAAATTAAGGGTAACGCTTCTTAAAGGTATTGTTTGTAGTAATACTTAAAAATGAAATGTCAAGTTTTGACCTCTCGCTACCAACCGACATAAACTGTTTATGATACTTAAGAAACGGAAACTAATAGTCATGAAAACGTGTCATTTTTTTAGTTACTATGACAGTCTATCACAGTTATTTTCTAAGCTACTCAGAAATCAAGTTGCTAAGAGACAAGCAATATTTGCTTATCTAAATATAAGAGATAGATAGGGCATCTTCAAAAACCTCAAGAGATCTGCAGAATATGGCATTCAAAGATGTTTTCTTAACTTAAGATTTCTTGATATCGAGACATGTCAGCTCCTGACAGCATCCCCTTTATTACTCCAAGTAGAAGATGAGCATCGAAGAATCTCCAGTGGGAGATGATTGAATTGGTGGTAAGCCATTCTCTTGGCAAGAAAAACCACTTCCTTCAACTGTAGACAGACTTCTGTCCAAAAAGGACAAAACTTGGAAGCAGATAAGTCGACAGCCTAGCTCTGCCAAGACAGGGTAGGTAAGTCCTTCATAATTCCTGCTCTACAACCAATATCTGTCAGAGAAATGGGGCCAAATGGCTGAAGATTGATGCTGTAATGTATGGAGAGAAAATGGGAACTGTCCAGGCAGCCACTGGTATGTCATTTTTTAGTTTTGGAAGCTGCAGGCCCTGCACTTCCTATGTAATCAGATATATTTATCCCTCTCAGGTCTCTGAGGTGGTTGAAGAATAGATAGCTAGAGTCTCATAGTTAAATTTTGAGTTGTTTAGGAATCAAGAGGGTGTTCTGGATCTAAGAAGATATTTTTAAAATTATGAGGCAAGTTAGTAAGAAAGCTGAGTTAGATATAGAACTTTAAACTCATGGAGATGCTTAGATAGTAGAATGTTAAAGTCAGGTGCCAAATACATATGGACTGGACATTGGGAATGTATGCTAAGCCATATAACTCTTATAATCGTGGCCTATTTATTTCTGTTGTTTTGTATTGTATTTATAGTTATAAGAAAAAGAACCATTATTTGGTCTGAAAGGGAGAGCTGTTGGGGGGAAAAATAAATACCTTAAACTAAAAAAAAAAAAAAAAAAAAAAGGAGGAAAGGAAGAGGATGGGGGGGGTGAGGGGGAGGAGGGTGCAAGGGTGGGACTGGAGGGGGGAGTAGGGAGGGGATTGTGATTGAGATGTAACTTGAAGAAAAAAAAAATAAATTATTTAAAAAAAAACTGTGGTACATCTACACAATGGAATATTATTCAGCTATCAGGAACAATGAAATTATGCAATTTGCAGCCAAATGGATGGAACTAGAAAAGCTCATCCTGAGTGAACTAATTCAGACTCAGATGGTCTGTTTTTTCTTAGTGTCTGAGAGAGTGTAGGAGAGTCCTGCCCAGGGTGTTTTATTGGTCCCTGAGTCGCTGGGTGAAACCAAGCGGGTTGGTGGTACTCAGATTATTGTTCAGTGTCTTATAACTCTGTGGCTTTATAGCTGTTTTCCCCACGATCAAAATAGGTCCATGTGGGCCACCACCATCTTGAATCCCTCCCCTCCCTTTCTATTGTGAACAGTGCAGCAATAAATGTGGATGTGCACGTATTTCTGTTGTGTGTTAACTTAAAGTCCTTTGAGAGTACACTCAAGGGTGGCATAGTTGGCTCATGTTTAATTCTACTCATACTGATTTCCTTAGTGACTGCATATCTTTATCTGCCTACCAGCAGTGTTTATGGGTTTCTCTTCACACCACCTTCTCAGCATTTATTTCCGTTTATTTTCTTGACTAGATTGAGTTACAATCTAAATGTGGTTTTTTTTTTTTGTATTTTTCTGGTGGCTAAGTTTATTGGTCCCTTGAACTTCTTTTGAGAATTATTTATTCAGCCAATTAGCTCCTTTACAGAGTAATAGATGATTTTTGGTTTGATTTTTACAGCTGTTCATATATTCTAGATATTATTCTTCCATCTTATATGTAGTTCACAAAGCTTTCTTTCCAACTTTGTGCTTTGTTTTTTTAGTTTGTTTCTGTTTCTGTTCAGAAGTTTTAAAATTCTATATAATCCCACTTGTTGGTTATTTCTCATGCTACTGACATTTTTCAGTCTTTTTTAAAAATAAATAAATTTATTTGTTGCCTCAGGTTACATCTCCATCATATTGTCCTCTTCCTCCCTTCCCAGCCCTTCAGTCTTTACTCCTGCTTATTTCTTGAAATAATTTTATCTATGTTTTCTTCTAACAGTTTTAAAGCCTTGGGTGTTACATTAAGGCCTTTGATCTATTTTGAATATTTGCTTTTGTAGGGTGAGAGATATGTATCTAATTCCATTTTGTATGTGTAGAAATTCATTTTGCTGAGTACCATGTGTAAATGAGGTGGACTTTTCTGGGATGTAGCTGGACACGTTTATTTCTGGGTCCTCTCTTATGTTCCCTTGGTTTCATTGCCTGTTTTTGTGCCATGGTAATGTTGCTTTGTTTCTGTAGCTTTGTAAAATAACTTGAGACCAGGTGTTGTGCTGTCTCTGGAATACAGAGACATTTTTCTCTACTTTGGATATTTCATTGTCTCCTGTATGAATTTTAGAATGTTTTTCTCAATATGTGAAGAATGGTATTGGAATTTTCATGGAGAGTGCACCCAGTGTAAAGATCACTTTGGTAATATAGCCATTTTCACGATATTCATTCTTACCTGTGAGCGTGGGAAGTCTTTCCATTTTCTAGTGTTTTCTTCAAATTTAAAAAGGTTTCATTATTGAAATATTTTACCTCCTGGTTAGGTTTATTCTTAGACATTTAAATTATTATTATTATTTTTTTTGGAGACTACTGTGGATGGTTCCCCCCCCCCTTATTTCTTTTTTTTGGCAAGTTCATTATTGATGTATAGAAAAGCTACTGCTTTTTGTCCTACTACTTTGCTGAAAATGTTTACTTAATCTAAGAGTATTTTGTTGGAATTGTGGACTTTAAAGTATCGAGTCATGCAATTTGCAAATAGGGGTAATTTGATTTCTTCCTTTCCAACTTGTGACCCCCATTTTTATCTGATTGTTGTAGCTAAAACTTGAAGCATTGCATCAAATAAGAGTAGCAAAAGAGACAGATTTTAGAGGAAATGCTCTCAGTGTTCTCATTTAGGATAATGTTGATGTAGGTTTGACATATACAGCTTTTCTTTTCTTTTTTAAATGTTTATTTATTACTTCAGGTTGCATCTCCATTACAGTGTCCTCTTTCCACCCCTTCCAGTCCTGCCCTCCCACCCTCTACCCCATAACCCTTCCATCCTACTCCTCTAGAGTGGAGTGTCCCTAAATAACAGTCCCCCACCCCAGTTCAGCAGTCAAATGAGGGCCAAGAGCCTCCTCATACACTGGGGGCCTAAAAGGCAGCACCACTAGGGCAAAGTGTCTCATTGACAGGTAACAAAGTCTCTGTTCATGTTCCCTTTGGTGCATTGGCTATAGTATAGTTATCCTGTACTTTATGGCTAAAATCTGACTATAAGTGAATAGATGCCATGTGCCATCTTCTGAGTCTGGGTTAGCTCACTCAGGATAAGCTTCTCTAGTTCCATCCATTTGGCTGCAAATTGCATGATTTCATTGTTTCTGATAGCTGAGTAGTATTCTATTGTGTAGATGTACCACAGTTTTTTTTTTTTTTAACCATTCCTCAGTTGAGGGACATCTGGGTTGTTTCCAGTTTCTAGCTATTACAAATAAGGCTGCTATGAACATAGATGAGGAAACTTCCTTGTGATTAGGTGAGGAATCATTTGGATGTATACCCAGAAGTGGGATGGCTGGGTCCCAAGGCACAGCTATTCCAAGTTTTCTAAGATATAGCCAGACTGACCTCCATAGTGGTTTCACAAGTCTGCACTCTCACTACCAATGGAGGAGAGTTCCCCTTTCTCCACACCCTCACTAGCATGTACTGTCATATGAGCTTTTGATCTTAGCCATTCTGACAGGTGTGAGATGGAAGCTCAGAGTCATCTTGAGTTGCATTTCTGTTGAGGGAAGGTCTAATATCATTGCTTCTGATAGGTTAAATTCAATGCTGAGATCTGGTTACTGCCCCTTCTGAGGCATTCTTTTGATTGGTTAATAAAAGTCGCTATGGCCAATTAGCTGGGCATAAAGAGTATAGGCAGGCGGGAGTTCCTGAGATTAGAACAGGAACCCTGGGCACACATAGAGATTCTCTCTCTTTCTGCCAAGAGACACAGAAGGAGACAGACATCTGGAGAATGCTGGAAGGTAATCGCAGGCACATGGTGGTTTGGGATTAGGTGATCTGGGTTAACTTAGAGTAGCTAATTGAGAGTCTGCCCAGCTAAGGGCTAAGCATTGAAACATTAAAAGGTCTTGGTGTATTTAATTACTGGGGAAAAGACTGCGGTGGCTTATAGGCCCTCAGTCCAAGCAGTCCGGGTGGTTGGAATTCCAGACTCCTGGACTCCCCTAGGGCCCAGGCGAAGCTGTTGCCAAGCTGCTGGCAATTCTACTGACCCAATATAACAACTTATATTAATTAAGAGACTTTAGGTTACAGGTGGTGTAGGCCACCCTTGGTCCCAGGGCTCTTTCTCCTGGATAAGTTAGGCAACTGGTTAAGGCACACGGGCCAGGCTGCCACTCCTCTGCCAAGATGCTGGCTACTCTGCCAGCCTAATCTTACAGTTTATATTTACTAATAACTACATTAATTAATTAATTTGCAGTTTCACATTTCTCTGATGATTAAGGATCCTGAGCATTTCTTCAAGTGTCTCTCAGCCATTAGGAATTCCTCCTTTGTGAATTCTCTGTTTAGCTCATTTTTGGATTGGATTATTTGGTTTCTTGGCATATGATTTCTTGAGTTCTTTGTAAATTATAGATATTAGCTCTCTGTCAGATGTGGGATTGGTGAAGATCTTTTCCCAATCTGTAGGCTGCCATTTTGTTCGAATGACAGTGTCTTTTGCCTTACAGAAGCCTTTCAGTTTAATGAGAGAAATATGTTTCCTCTATTTCCAGTTTCTAGAGGGCTTTTATCATGGATTTCAACTTTGCCAAAGGCCATTTTTTACATTAATTGAGATGGCCATGTGAATTATGTCCTTAAATCTTTTTATGGGATGAATTATACTTCCTGATTTGTATATGTTAAACCAAACTTGCATTCCTGGAATATAGTCAACTTGGGCATGTTTTTTTGACCTTCTTAACGTGTTCTTGAAGTTGGTTTGCAAAGATTTCATTGAAATTTTTTTTAATGCACAGAACCTATCTTTTAAATTTAGATAGTCATTTTTCATGTTTTCCATCTTATATAGCAAAGCCTTGAATGCTGGTACCACATTTTATTTTCGTGCAGAGACTTATGAAAAATACTGATTAAGGGACTCATCCCAAACAAATTAACACAGAGCATATGGATTGGAACATACTAGTGTACTTACAGAAGCTTCTGTACAATTCTATTCTTTAGTCAGCATGAAAAACCACTGGTCTAGAGGGCAAGTGTTATTTTTCTTCTATAGTTATTCTTCCCACATTTTTTAGATAATTTTATTTTATATTGTATTTTGTTTTTGTATTATTAAAATCATACTCATCTGTTCTCTCCTGGTTGTCTTATCCTAAATCTCCTTGTTGCCATATTTTAGTCTTACTACTTAAGCTGTGTGATACATTTCTGTAGCTTCTCTGGTAATGAGGATAACATACATCCTTTTTTATCCCTACATTCAAAAGTCTAGGAAGTGTTTAATCCTCTTCTTTCATCATATAGATCTCACTAAGTCATATTTTTCTCATGCACATCACTAGTCTGTTCCTTCAGTGTGATTATTAATGCATCCATATGTTTGCTTCAAGATGTCACATAGCTGTACTTACAAACTGCTTGACATATCCTTCAAGTGGTATGATACATATTCACTGAGAACAAAATTTAACTTCCATTGTAAGATGTTATGGGGGGATCACATGGGACCATTAGAGATTATCAAGGCATAAATATTCTTTCATTATGAATGGATTAATCCATTTGTGGGCTAATGCACTAACAAGCCATCAAACACAAGGCTCTTTTTAAAGATTACATTTTAACATTTATCTATGCATTGTGTGTGTGTGTGTGTGTGTGTGTGTGTCTGTGCATGCATGAATGTGCTACAGCATACATTTGGGGGTTAGAAGACAAGTTACAGGAATTGGTTCTCTTACCATTTGGTTTCTATGAATTGAGCTTAGGTTATTAACCTTCTCACTGATTCTCAAATTAGTAACTTTTAAAAAGTATATGTAAAAATGAGCTTTCTCTGGCATGTTTATTATAATCATAGACCAATTAAATCTGCATTCTTTATACAGGTCTCAGTCCCATATAGTTTGTTAAAGCAATAAGAAACAGATTCAAACAGGGATTTTAAGGCCCAACATCACCAAGCTGATTCTCTACATCACTTCTCTAGAAGTGCTCCTACTCCCATGGGTGCAATTTCTGTAAACAAATTGATATTTCTCAGTTGCTTTGGGAATCAGCCCTCAGTTCAGTCCTAAATGTAGATGGCTTGAGTTACTGAAAGTAGATGCTCTGGTGGTATGAAATGGCACCAGGAATGCACAAGTTCCAAGTAGTTCATTGTGTATGACTGAACCAGAAAAAAATCATTACAGGGAAAATGGGACTGAGGGAGAGAAGATTTTAGAACTTATTTCAATAAAGAAATTCTGTAACAAAATATACATGCCATTTGTCTATACCATGTGGCAAATTATGTGAAACAGAAGCAAGCATCTGACTTTCCAAGATGTCTAAGGATATTCCACACTCCTAGTCTGTATCTTTTCTACAGACGTATGTCTGCCATAGCCCATGCTTAGCATTATATTACAATTTTAACTAGTGTTTTCCTGCTTTTGTTGTCAGAGACGTGAATATGTAACTTGAAATTTTAAAGAATGAAGCGACTTGCTGCTATGACACCAGCATCTAACATATGTGTGAACGATTTGTAGAGGGGAAAGCAATATCTCTTGTCTAAGCAACCTAGACATGGCTGCACCGTGTCCTGTAGACACCCTAGGCTGAATTGGCACAGTCATTGCCAGAAAAGTTTACCACACCCACATGTCAAAACAAACATGATATCCAGGGGAGGAAAATCAAGGGTTCAGTTGTTTCTTTTCTTCACTCTCCAAATCTGAATAAGCCAGTGAGTTTTAATAACACATCTAAAATGTCAGGAGAAAAAAAAAAACTTTTAGAAAGGTTGGAACAAACAAGGGGGTCTTTAGTGTGATCTAGTTTCACACCAGAGTCCTTGAGGATGGTAAGAGTGCAAGTGTGCCTTCCTTTAAGAAAATGCAATGAAAGAAAGAAAGAAAGAAAAAAAAAAAACCCAAGCATAGGATACAGACACCAGAAGGTAATTACTCACATTATGAACTTTACATTTTAACAGAGTCATGATTTTGCTTTGGAACAGAATTCCTTATCCTGTGAAATACTTTCAGATTGCTAATTTGGTATAGTTGGGATTGGTATTGAGAAATTAGGCATTTAAGTATTAAAGAAATATTTTTTCTTATAACAATAAATACAATACAAAACAATAAGAACAATTAGGCAACAACTATGAAAATTATAAGGTACAACATACATTCCCAATGTCCAGTCCAAATGCATTTGGCAACTAATAAGAATATTCTATCATCTATCTATCTTGATGAGTTTAAAGTTCTGTACCTAATTCAGTTTCCATCCTAACTTGCATTACCAACTTAAAAACATTTTCTTTGACCCAGAAAATCCTTTTAATTCCTAAACAACTTAAAACTTAACTGTGAGACTGTAACTATCTAGTCTTCAACCACATCAGAGAACTGAGAAGGATAAACATATCTGAATATACAGGAAGTGCAGAGTCAGCAGCTTCCAAAACTAAGAAATGACAGACAACTGGGCTTCCTGGACAGTCCTCAGTTTCTCCCTATAACACTGGAGCATGTATCTTCAGCCTTTAGGCCCAGTATCTCTGACAGACATTGATTGTAAAGTAGGAAGTATGAAGGACTTTCCCACTGAGTCTTGGCAGAACTAGGCTGTCAACTTACCTGGTTCCAAGTTTTGTCCTTTTTGGATAGCATTCTGTCTGCAGTTGAAGCAAGGGATTTTTCTTGCCTGGTAACAGGCTTGCCACTAAGGCAGCCATCTCCAAATGGAGTTAAATAAATATTTTTATTTGAGGGATGTATATCCAAAAACAAAGGCTAGTCAGTGAGAAAGAATAGTCTTTCCTAAATATTCATTGCCATGATCTGCACAGTTTCAGAATCTGATCTGACTGCAGAATTGATGGAAATGAAGGAAGGACAGACACAGGGACATATGTACAGAAAGGCTGGGATTTGTTGGACTGGGCTCTCTGATGGTGAAGTCTCAGCACCCCTAAAGCTCAGTGTGTTTGTTATACACAGTTGAATTGGGATGTGGGCTGTTGCATAAAACTGAGCAAGGAGACAGGGTTATTATTATTATTTTTAAATGTTTATTACTTCAATTTACATCTCCTTCACAGTCCCCTCCCTCCATCCCTCTGGAGCCCATCCTGCCACCCTCCCACCCTCTCCCCTTCTCCCACCTATCCTACTCCTCTGGTGTGGAGTGCCCTACATAGCAGCCCCCTTCAGTTCAACAGTCATATGAGGGCTAAGAGCTTCCTCTTGCACTCAGGGCTTACATGGAAGCTCCACTAGAACAAAGTGTCCCACTAACACATAACAAAGTCTATGTTCCTATTCCTTTCAGTCTGTTGGTTGTAGGATAGTTATTCTGTACTATATGGCTAAAATCCAGTTGTAAGTGAATAAATGCCATGTGCATCTTTCTGGGTCTGAATTAGCTTACTCAGGATGAGCTTTTCTAGTTCCATCTATTTGGCTGCAAATTGCATGATTTCCTTGTTTCTGATGGATGAATAGTATTCTATTGTGTAAATGTACCACAATGTTTTTTTATCCATTCATCAGTTGAGGGACATCTGGGTTGTTTCCAATTTCTAGCTATTACAAATAAGGCTGCTATGAACATAGTTGAGGAGGTGTCCTTGTGGTTTGATGAGGAATCGTTTGGATGAATACCAAGAAGTGGTATGGCTGGGTCTTGAGGTAGAGCTATTCCAAGTTTTCTAAGATATCGCTAGACTGTTTTCCATAGTGATTGTACAAGTTTGCACTCCCACCAGCAATGGAGGAGAGTTCCCCTTTCTCCACAGCCTCACCAGCATGTGCTGTCTGTCATTTGAGTTTTTGATCTTAGCCATTCGAGGCAGGGTTATTATATGTAGTTGAACAAGGAAAGAAGCAGGCTTAGCTAATCTCAGTAGGAGCAGTCTCTGTAGGGGAGCAGTCTTCAGGCTGTAAATACCCTGTGGGGAGAGAACTAGAGCAGATATTTTCTACATACACCATCAGCATTCCCAGAAAGACCCAAGGAAGGCTTTGCCATGTCCATGGGGCTGAAGCATTGGTTCTTGACTTTATGTAGTTCCTATCAAACATTATATATTTACTCAGTACTTCACTCACTTCCCATATCTCCTCTTATATCTTAGATGTTCAGCATTGATATTTGCTCTCATGGATATTCCAGGGGCAGTTCTCAGAAATGCTGTACACCAGACTTTGAGGATGATAAGAAGGAAGATAATACCAAACCCATTGAAAACAAAAGGAATGCTTTAACAGGTTAAGGCAGTGGTTCTCAGCCTTCCTAATGCCATGACCCTTTAATACAATTCCTCATGTTGTGGTGATCTTCAACCATAAAATTATTCCAATGCTACTTTATAACTGTAATTTTACTACTGTTATGAATCATAATGTAAATATCTGATATACAGGATATCTGATATGCAACTCCCAAAGGGTTTGTGACCAGAGGTTGAGAACCACTGGGCTAGAGGGATTGAAGCATCAAAGAACATCAAGAATTGCTTTTGCAATATTACCAGGAGAAACAGATGTGATCAATCATAGGCCTTTTGTTTTCCTAGGATGTGCCAAGTTATTGGGCCACATCCATGCAATAACTACTCTGGGTCCAAGCACCTGGGAGGTGGAACCTAATTAATTCCTATCATGTTTGTTCATAGGGTGCTGCTGTCACATATATGTATTGGTAGTGTGTGTCACATTAACTCATCCCGAAAAGTTGAATAGGGTTGGTTGGGATTCCGGGTCAATAGATCAATGCCTCCCCCATCCCCAAGAGAGAATATAAATAGGTGTGGGAGGTTATGACCAAGATAACATAATGAGAACTCATAAGCCCAGGAGGCTTTTGCATAGACACCAGACACATCAGAATTACAGTCATTGGGTTATATAGGCAAGATTGCTCAGGAATAGGGTAACATTTAAAGCCACCAAGCTTCTTCCCTTTGACTGTGTGCTTCTTCCATGAGCACATCCTCATACCTCCCCTACTGGCCACTCTGTTGCCCTAGGCATGCTGCAGCTGCTCTGCTGAAGGGCTGAAGTTACCTTCCCCTTGGGTCAGGCTCTGGTCAGACAGGCTACCAGTGCAGGCAGCTGCAAATGGCCAACTCAGCCCCCCACCTGCTCACTGGACAGCCCTCTAGTTGGCAAGCCTACCACCTCCACCTGGGCAGTGCCTGCTTTTTGCCAAAGGTTACATGGAAGCAATTAACTGAAAACAAAATTGGGAACGCACTGAAGTCCCTTGGCTGTGTATTCACCCTTCAATTTTTCTCCTAAATTTTGTTTATTTTCAAGTAGCCAAATTCATTGCCCCCTTCCCTGTAAGCCAAGGGCATGTTTCCTGAACATAGCCCAAGGACTGATGAAGTTGTAGTGCCTCCACTCCGGTTATGTGATCTCCCAAATCTTCCCCAACATGCCAAATTATGACTGTCTATCTCCAGATTGTACTTGTGAACACTTGGCTGTCTACCTCTAGGATGCATTGCCTACCTCCATGTTGTACTTGGAAACACACGGCTGCCCGACTCGAGATTCTCCTTGTCCCATGTTTTTACACCTGATGAACTGAAATGTGCTCAACTCTATTCCTTTATTTTCCTTTATGCATAGTTCTTTCTTATGGCTTTTCTTCTATAATTTTATGAATACACATATGTTCTCTGTGTTCATCATAGTAATCTTTTTGAGCACTTGCATTGGCTTTTATTAAGAACAATTCTCTGTTCAGCTCCATAAATACAATGTGAGTCTTTCCATATTTTTTTCAGTGTGTTCCTTGGCAAGTTAACAGCTGTTCTGTTTTTCAGTGTGACATCTTTAGCTACTTACTGGGGCTTTAGTAGAAGGGTAGGCCTGCAAGGAAGGAAATGAAGTAGACCTAAATATATACTTAATAAGAGGGAACTAATAGATCTGTAATAAGTAGTAATGTGTTACTTTAGAAAAATAGGTGCAGTATTTAAAGCTAGTTGTTAGGGATAGTGAAGATGGGACAGAAACAACTCTTTTCATTATGTGTATTTTAATATTTCATTATGTGTATTTTAATACGATTAGGCCTTCTTAAAGAAGTGATTTAAGTAGCTAGGCATGGTGGCACACTCCTTTAATCCCAGCACGGGAGGGAGACAGATCTCTGTGAGTTTGAGGCCAATCTGGTCTACAAAGTGAGTCCAGGACATCCAGGGATATTCAAAGAAACCCTGTCTCATAACACACACACACACACACACACACACACACACACACACACACACACACGCCAAAAAAAGAATTGATAAAATTTGTAAAATATTTCTATGAGAATATTCTATCCAACAGATTTGATATACACATTTTAACAGCTGCTTATATAATCTTCTCTAAACATTTTCACATTCTAGGTCACAAAGTGAGTCTTAAAAATACAAAATAATTTAAAATAATTTTTTATACTTGTCAAGGCATAATGGAATAAAAGTAGGAATCAATAGCAATAGAAACTATATAAATACTTGGAGACTGGACAATAAAATTTTAAGACAATCTGTTAGTCACTTAAGAGCCTGGAAAAGAAAAATTTTAAAGTCTTAGAATAAAATGAAATTGAAAACACAAGCAACTTGGAGCTCTGGGATTAAGGTAAGATAGTTCCAAGAGTAAACATACAGCTGTGCATGCTTAAGGTGAAATATCAGAGAGACAGCAAATGATTAACCTAATGATGGATATCAAAGTCTTAGAAAAACAAGAATAAGTCAAACTCCAAAGCAGAAAATGACAACGATTAATAAAGACCAGGGCAGATATTACTTAAATGGAGATCAGAAGAGTAGTTCTCAGACTCAGTCAAAGGCTGGTTCTTTGAAACAATAAGTTCGATTGATAATCCCCTTGGCAGATAAAATTATGAAACAGAAAAGTGCCGAATTAGAAAAGTTACACATGAAAAATGGAATGTTACAATGGGCTTCAGTGAATTCTAAAGACTTATTAGGAAATACTGTGAAAACTTCTACTAAAGAATCCAAAAAATACAGAAGAAACTGATATATTTCTATGCAAGCATGACCTACTAAAGTTAAATCCAGAGAATAGAAACAGTTTAAACAAGTCCACAATAGCAATGAGATCAAAGTGAGGCAGGACCAGATGAATTCATTGCCAAATTCTTCTTTTAACCCTTTAAAGGAGAGCTATCACTTATATTCAATTAACTATTCCACAAGACAGAAAAAGAACACTACCAAATTTACTCTACAAAGACAGAATTACTCTAACATCAAAACCAGAAAAGGACATAACAGCAACGAAACCTCCTAATTTTACTCATGAATGTAGATGCAAAAATTCTCAGTAAAAATCCTTAATTTTTAGTTGAAGAACATGTTATGATCAGACACCATGTCCAAGTTTGTTTCACTCCAGGAATAGAAGGAAGGTCTAATATATGCAAATTAATAAATGTAACATCAGATAAAAACTTAAAATAGATATTATATGCTGATCTCCATAGATACAGAAAACATCATTAACAAAAATTGATGTGATTTTATTATACAAACCCCAGGATATAAGGAAAATACCTCAACATAATAAAGACTATATATGACACCAAGCTCTATATGACAACAGTGGTCCAAACCATGTCCAGTACTATTGGTTACATTATTATATTGAGTAGAAAATCTAGAGAATAGCTTGAAAAGAGACCTATATGCAGAAGATGGCTAATTAAATCATTACTAAGTATTAATTATTTCTACACCCATATAATTAGTAGTTCTGGTATCTTGTAGAACATAAAACCATATTTAACTTTAATAGGAAAACTAATGTTGTGATGTCCTATGCAAATAGGAAGTGATTTATATCTGAGGGAAAAGTTAAATGCAGTCCCTTCTTCAGATGAATGAATGAGTCTCTTACAGTACCAAGGTCCAGTCATAAACATAGAGTCACTAGTAAAGATAACAGGATCTGGATGCATCCAATATGCACAGTGAGACAAAGGAGAATGAGGAACATAAGACCAATATATATGCTCAGAGGCATTCACCCCAGAGGAACAGGTCAAGGCATCACCAGAAAGAGATACTAAGGTGACATAAGGCTCTGTGGATTTTGTAGAATAACTTCTCCCTTGGTGCATAGGGCTGTGAATTGCCTCCAGGTGAGAAGACTTGATTTCTGATAAAATGGTTGATATCTCCCGTTTACCCTTTAGCTGGAGTTTTGCCATCTTTCTGGTGCTTCAGTGGATCCATCTGCAATGATAGATGCATACTCTTTCCCAATTTTTTTCTGGAGAAGTAAAGATAGCACAGGTTAATGTATCCGCTCCTTTTTTATTCCTTCTGCAATAAAACCTGGGAGGATAGAGTGTACACAAGTATGAGTCTATTGCTGGAAATAATCCTACAACATAAGCAGAATCTGAAATTATATTTAAGGGTTTAAAAATTAACTATAATAGATGAATCCAGTTCCACCTGTTGAGCTAAAGAAAAATAAATAGTAATAGATTGATGAATATTGGAACCATGAATGCCTCCTATGCCCTTAGATGAACCATCCGTAAGTATCTGCCTGTGCAATGGGAAAAGACATAACAATTTTTGTAGTCACAAATTCAGTTCGTATGAGGAAATCCCATAGCTGGCCAGCTGGATAGTGATTTCCTATCGCTTTCTTAGGAATCTGCAAATGAAATTTGAAAATCCATAGAGTTCTCTAAGACTCTTGAAATCTGATTGTTAGTTAAGGGTAAGATAATACAGCAAGAATCAAACCCATATAATTTTTGACATTGAGTCCTCCTTTGATTTACTAATTGAACAAGAAGAGCAGTTAGTATTTTATGGCCCTTATGGTGTAAATAGATCTATTCCAAAGGTTTATCCTCTTGTGCTATCATAACCTGTAGGAGACTATTTAGTGGGAAAAACAAGTACATTTAAAAGCAGTAAAGAATTCACATGATACACAGATTACACTTTTAGTCTGGTTTCAAACAGCTGTAGTTCTTTTCTTGCCTCTCAAGATAATGTGCGAGGACTATTCAACACTGTCTTTCCTCCTAGAGTTTTAAATAGATTAGCTAATACATTGGAAATATCAAATGCAGCTCATGAGGTACAGTTCATGAGGGCAGGAAGACATTGGGAAACAAATTCTTTTTCCCTGCTGTGCCCTAGCTTGTTTAGGTTGAAAATTTAGCATTTTCATAGGCTATCATAAATCCCCATTAGGAAATGTAGGGAAAACAAGATGAGATTGATTATCAGATTACTCACTCCATGCTTGAGGGTCATCTCAGGCAATGGAGGATATATATTTTTTCCTTTATTTTTTATTTCTTCAAGTTACATCTCAATCACAGTCCCCTCCCTATTCCCCCTCCAGTCCCACCCTCCCACCCTCAACCCCTATCCTCTTCCTTTTTTTTTTTTTTAAGTTTAAGGTATATCTTATTTCCCCCTACAGTTTCCCCTTTCAGTCCAACAAACGGCTCTTTCTCTTATAATAATAAATACAATACAAAACAACAGAGGTAATTAGGCCACAGTTATGAGGGTTATATGGCTTAGCGTACATTCCCAATGTCCAGTCCATAAATATTTGGTACCTGACTTTAACATTCTACTATCTAAACATCTCCATGAGTTTAAAGTTCTATAACTGACTTAGCTTTCATACTAACTTGCAACACAATTTTAAAAGTATCCTCTTAGATCTATAACACTCTCTTGACTCCTAAACAGACTCAAAATTTAATTATGAGACTCTAGCTATCTATTCTTCAACCACCTCAGAGACCTGAGAGGGATAAATATATCTGATTTTATAGGAAGTACAGGACCTGCAGCTTCCAAAACTAGGAAATGACATACCAGTGGCTGCCTGGACAGTTCCCATTTTCTCTCCATACATTACAGCATCGATCTTCAGTCGTTTGGCCCCGTTTCTCTGATAGACATTGATTGTAGAGCAGGGGTTATGAAGGACTTGCCTACCCTGTCTTGGCAGAGCTAGGCTGTGGACTTACCTGCTTCCAAGTTTTGTCCTTTCTGGACAGCATTCTGTATACAGTTCGAGCAAGGGGCTTTTCCTACCAAGAGATAGGCTTGCAACTAATTCAATCATCTCCTACTGGAGATTCTTCGATGCTCATCTTCTACTTGGGGTAGAATAGGGGGTGCTGTCAGGGGTTGATATGTCTTGATATAAAAACATCTAAGGTTACAAAAACATCTTTGAATGCCATATTCTGCAGATCTCTTGAGGTTTTTGAAGAGGCCCTATCTGTCTCTTCTATTAGGGTAATCAGATGTTGCTTGTCTCTTAGCAGCTTTATTTCTGATTAGCTTAGAAAATAACTATAATAGGCTGTCATAGTACCTAACAGAATGACCAGCTTGCATAACCATTAGTTTGCATTTCTTAATTATCCTAAACAGTTTATGACAATTAGTAGTAAAAGGCCAAAACATCACATTTCATTTTTTTTCTTTACACCCTAACACTTCCATCCCATTTCTCTGGGGTGTGGTGTCCCTATATAACAGTCCCTCATCTCAGTTGAGAGGTCATATGAGGGCCAAGAGCCTCCTCATTCATTGGGGGTCTACGAGGCAGTACCATCAGTGAAAAGTGTCTCATTGCCCAGGAGAGAGAACTAAAAAACAAACAAGCAGACAAATAGATAAAAAAGACTAATAAATAGAAAAAAAATAAGAAATAAATAAATAAAAAAATTAAAAAATAAGTCTATGTCCAATTCCCTTTGGTGTGTTGGTTGTAGTATGGATACCTTCTACTATATAGCTAAAATCCTACTATAAGTGAATAGATGCAATATGTGTCCTTCTGAGTCTAGGTTAGCTCACTCAGGATGAGCTTTTCTAGTTTCATCCATTTGGCTGCAAATTGCATAATTTCATTGTTCCTGGTAGCTGAATAATATTCCATTGTGTAGATGTACCACAGTTTTTTAACCCATTCTTTGGTTGAGGGACATCTGGGTTGTTTCCAGTTTCGAGCTATTATAAATAAGGCTGCTATAAACATAGATGAGGAAACTTCCTTATGATTCCGTGAAGAGGCATTTGGGTGTATACCCAGGAGTGGTATGGCTGGGTCCTGAGGCAAAGCTATTCCATGTTTTCTAAGATATCGCCAGACTGACTTCCATAGTGGTTGCACAAGCCTGCACTCCCACCAGCAGTGGAGTAGGGTTCCCCTTTCTCCACACCCTCGCCAGCATGTGCTGTCATTTGAGCTTTTGATCTTAGCCATTCTGACAGGTGTGAGATGGAATCTCAGAGTCGTCTTGAGTTGCATTTCTCTGATGATTAAGGTTGTTGAGCATTTCTTCAAGCACCTCTCAGCCATTAGGGATTCCTCCTTTGTGAATTCTCTATTTAACTCTGTCCCCATTTTTTGATTGGATTATTTGGTTTCTTGGCATTTAATTTCTTGAGTTTGTTGTAGATTTTGGATATTAGCCCTCCGTCAGATGTGGCGTTGGTGAAGATTTTCTCCCAATCTATAGGCTGCCGTTTTGTTCGAATGACAGTGTCTTTTGCCTTACAGAAGCTTTTCAGTTTCATGAGGTCCCATTTATTGATTGTTGATCTTAGGTCCTGAGCTGTTGGTGTTCTGTTCAGGAAGTTGTCACCTGTGTCAATGAGTTCGAGGGTTTCTCCTACTTTTTCTTCTAGTAGATTTAGTGTGACCAGCCTTATGTTAAGGTCTTTGATCCACTTTGTAACCGATCTTTTAAATTATTATTTAACTCTTATTTATTTATTACTAAATTCACTTATAACAAACACCAACAATTTCTTAACTATTAATCCTATAAATTCCTGCAACCCCTTTAACCTATCCACTAAACCTATTGACAACCATAACAACCACTTTCATAACCTTTTAGAATGATACAGTCTCTGGGGCAGGTCCCCAGTCGTCAGGAACACAGTCTTTGTTGTAGATTTTTCAACGCACTTAGCAGTCCTTTTTCTGGATCTCTCAGATGCAGGTTCGTCAGGGCAAATTGGTCACTGCAGTCTCACCTTAAATAAGGTTTCATGCTTTCTTCTGTGTGGGAGACCCCAGTCGTCTGCAGGCCAACTCACTTCCTTTGAATCAGGGACTCAGCTGCTCTGCCTCAGTCCTCAAAGCCAGGCACAGTTTCCTCTAGGCCACTGATCGGACAGATCAAACCCCTCCAGGCAAAAGCTGAGCCACAGGGTCCAGTCCTTGGCCTTTTGGTGTCTTGCCCAGGCTTTCTTTGCTCACCGGCTTCTTTCTGCTTCAGGGAGAGAGCTGGCCATCAATGTCCAGCCCTTTTTTCAGCAGGACTCTTGGAGCTCTCTAGCATCAGGCACCTCTTCTCTTTCTGGGCTCCATGCACTGTCCTTAAATAGGAGGAACTCTGTTTCAGCTTAATTTGGGCTCCGCCCACTGAGCAGCTGAAAACAATGTCAGGCCAGATACTTTGTTTCTTCAAGTCTATTGAGTCTTTCCTGTTTTTCCTGACTTCAACCTTGTTTTTCAGTCTATTAAGTCTTTCCTGTTTTTGCTGACTTCATGCTGATAATGCTCTTCAGGCCCCGAATTAAAAGACAGTATCAGAAACTCCTATATATTTTCTAAATCTAATTTATCTAACCCCTACACCACTTGGACTTAAGTTTTGTACAAGGTGATAAGTATGGGTCTAATTTCATTCTTTTACAAGTGGACATCCAGTTGGACCAGCACCATTTGTTGAAGATGCTGTCCTTCCTCCATTGTGCCATTTTGGCTTCTTTGTCAAAAATTAGGTGGCCATAAGTGTGTGGGTCTATTTATGGATCTTCAGTTCTATTCCACTGATCTACTGGTCTGTTTCTATACCAATACCATGCTGTTTTTAAAACTATTGCTCTGTAGTACAGCTTGAAATCTGGGATGGTAATACCTCCAGATGTTTTTTTATTGTACAGGATTGATTTAGCTATTCTGGGTTTTTTGTTGTTCCATATGAAATTGAGAGTAGCTCTTTCCAAGTCTTTAAAAATTTGTGTTGGTGTTTTGATAGGCATTGCCTTGAATCTATATATTGCTTTTAGTAGGATGGCCATTTTTATTATGTTGATCTTACCTATCCATGAGCATGGGAGATCTTTCCATCTTTAAAGGCCTCTTCCATTTCTTTCTTCAAGGGCTTGAAGTTCTTGTTGTACAGGTCCTTTACATGCTTGGTTAGAGTTACCCCCAGGTATTTTATGTTGTTTGTGGCTATTGTGAAGGAGGTTGTTTCCCTTATTTCTTTCTCAGCCCATTTGTTTGTTGTATAAAGAAGGGCTTCTGATTTTTTTTAATTAATTTTGTATCCAGCCACTTTGCTGAAGGTGTTTATCAGCTGTAAGAGTTCTCTGGTGGAATTTTTGGGGTCGCTTATGTATACTATCATATCATCTGCAAATAGAGATAATTTGACTTCTTTGTTTCCAATGTTTATCCCCTTGATCTCCTTTAGTTGTCTTATTGCTCTAGCAAGAACTTCAAGTACTATATTGAAGAGATATGGTGAAATTGGACATCCTTGTCTTGTCCTTGAGTTTAGAGGAAATGTTTAAAATTTCTCTCCATTTAATTTGATGTTGGCTACTAGCTTGCTGTATATTGCCTTTATTATTTCTAGGTATGGTCCTTGTATGCCCATTCTCTCCAGAACTTTTAACATGAAGGGGTGTTGGATTTTGCCAAATGCTTTTTCTGCATCTAGCGAGATTATCATGTGGCTTGTTTCTTTCATCTTGTTTATATGGTGAATGACGTTGATAGACTTTCGTATGTTGAACCATCCCTGCATCCCTGGGATGAAGCCTACTTGATCATGGTGTATGATACTTTTGATGTGTTCTTGAATTCGGTTTGCTAGTGTTTTATTAGGTATTTTTGCATCTATGTTCATGAGGGAGATTGGTCTGAAGTTCTCTTTCTTTGTTGGGTCTTTGTGTGGTTTAGGAATCAGGGTGATTGTGGCCTCGTAGAATGAGTCTGGCAATGTTCTTTCTGATTCTATTTTGTGAAAGAGTTTGAAAAGTATTGGTGTTAGCTCCTCTTTGAAGGTCCGGTAGAATTCCGTGCTAAAGCCATCTGGCCCTGGGCTTTTTTTTGGTTGGGAGATTTTTAATGACTGTTTCTATTTCCTTATGGGTTATAGGGCTGTTTAATCTGTTTATCTGATCTTGATTTAGCTACAGTAGGTGGAATCTATCAAGAAAATTGTCTATTTCACTTAAGTTTTCAAATTTGGTGGAGTATAGATTTTTAAAGTAGGATCCAAATATTCTCTGGATTTCCTCAATGTCTGTTGTTATTTCTCCCTTTTCATTTCTGATTTTGTTTATTTGGGTTTTTTCCCTCTGCCCTTTACTTAATTTGTCTAAGGGTTTGTCTACTTTGTAGATTTTCTCAAAGAACCAAGTCTTGGTTTCATTGATTCTTTGTTTCTACGTTGTTGATTTCAGCCATAAGTTTGATGATTTCCTGCCTTCTGCTCCTCTTGGGAGTGTTTGCTTCTTTTTTTTTCCACTTCTTCCACTTCTGCTGTTAATTCGCTAACATGAGCTGTCACAATTTTCTTTTCAAAGGCAGTTTGTGCTATGAACTTTCCTCGTAGCACAGCTTTCATTGTGTCCCATAGGTTTGGGTATGTTGTGCCTTCATTTTCGTTGGATTTTTAAGAAGTCTTTAATTTCATTCTTTATTTCTTCCCTGACCCACTAGTCATCCAGTAAAAGTTGTTCAGTTGCCATGAGTGTGCAGGCTTTCTCTTATTTCTGTTGTTGTTAAAGTCCAGCTTTATTCCATGTTGGTCTGACAAGATACCAGAGGTTATTTCAATTTTCTTGTATCTATTGAGGTTTGCTTTGCGTCCGACTATATGGTCGATTTTGGAGAAGGTTCCATGCAGTGTTGAGAAGAAGGTGTATTCTTTTCTGTTTGGGCAAAATGTTCTGTAGATATCTGTTAGATCCATTTGGTTCATGAGCTCTGTTAGACTCATTATTTCTCTGTTTGGTTTCTGTCTTGATGACCTATCCATTGTTGTGAGTGGGGTGTTGAAACCTCCCACTACTAATGTGTGGGCATCAATGTATGATTTAAGCTTAAGAAGAGTTTCTTTTACAAATGTAGGTGCCCTTGTATTTGGAGGATAGATATTCAATATTGAGATGTCCTCTTGGTGAACATTTCCTTTAATGAGTATGTAATGCTCTTCTCTATCTTTTTTGATTAACTTTAGTTGGAAGTCTATTTTATTTGATATTAATATGTCTACTCCAGCTTCCTTCCTGGGTTCAATTGCTTGGAAAACCTTTTCCCAGCCCTTTACTCTGAGATAGAGTCTATCTTTTTTAGTGAGATGCATTTCTTGTATGCAGCAAAATGATGGGTCTTGTTTAGGGATCCATTCTGTAAGCCTATGTCTTTTTATTGGGGAGTTGAATCCATTGATGTTGATGGATATTAATGCCCAAAGCTTGTTATCTCCTATTATTTTGTTATAGGTGTTGGTTGTGTGTTTCTTTTGGTTTATCTGCAGTGGAGTTTTTTGTTTCCTCAGTTTTCTTTGGTGTAGTTATCTTCTCTGGGTTGGAATTTTCCTTCCAAAATCTTCTATAGGGCTGGATTTGTGGGTATATACTGTTTAAATTTGATTTTGTCATGGAATATCTTGTTTTCTCCATCTATGTTGAAAGAGAGTTTTGCTGGGTATAGTAGTCTGGCTGGGCACCTATGTTGTCTCAGAGCTTGTAGGACCTCTGCCCATGCCCTTCTGGCTTTTAAAGTTTCTGAGGAGAAGTCAGGTGTAATTCTGATGGGTCTGCCATTATATGTTACTTGACCTTTTTCTCTTACAGCTTTTAATATTCTTTCTTTGTTCTGTACATTTGGAGTTTCAATTATTATGTGACGAGAGGAGTATCTTTTCTGATCTAATATGTTTGGTGTTCTGTAAGCCTCTTGGAATTTTATTGGCATCTCTTTCTTTAGGTTTGGGAAGTTTTCTTCTATGATTTTGTTGAAGATGTTTCCTGGACCTTGGAGTCGGGAGTCTTCTCTTTCCTCTATGCCTATAATTCTTAGGTTCCATCTTTTCATGGAATCCTTGATTTCTTGAATGTTATGGGTGAGAACTATTTTAGCTTTCTCATTTTCTTTGGTTGTTGTATTTATTTCTTCCAACGAATCTTCCACACCTGAGATTCTGTCTTCCATCTCTTGTATCCTATTTTTGATACTCATGTCTGTAGTTCCGGTTCTCTTCCCTTGATTTTTCACCTACTGTATTATTTCGGCATGTGTTTTCTTTATTGCTTCCACTTACAATTTCAAGTCTTGAAAAATTTTGTTTGTTTTCAACATTTCCTGCTCCAATTTTCTTGTTGCCTTGTCTCTTTCCTGTTCAAGTTGAGCCACTTTGGCTTGGAGATCTCCTATGGTATTCTCTGTTGCTTTCACTTGTAAAATTGTGGAATTTTTGAATTCCTTCAGAGATTTAATTTTTTCTTGTAAGGATTCTTTCACTTTCCAGAGTATAGATTTGTCATCATTTTCATGTGTTTCAGCTGTGGTGGAGTGGTCAGCGCTTGCTGGACTAGCACAGCTGCATTTTGTTGGAGTCATATTTCCCTGACTTTTGTTAGTTCTGTTCTTTCTCTGACCTTTAGCCATCTGGTTGTTCTTAGCTGTTTGTTCCTGGTGCCTTCTGGGCTTGGTGCCAAGATGGGCGCTTTGGTGTAGAAGCTGTATAGCTTGGTGATCTGTAGTTCTCCACAGGTTGGATGGGGCCTTGGGTGGAGGTTTGTTCTCAGTGTGTCTCCCAGAGCTCACCCCTTCCTATTGTGCCCCAATTGGTGACTCAGGTCACGGATTGTGGTGGGATGTATTTCTGTAGGTTCCTGATATCCAACTGGTGTTTGTATTGATGATAATGCAGGTTGGCAGGCCACAGACTCTTGGGTGGGGCTGTAGCTCCCCTGAAGCTTACGTGTTGGACCATGTTCATGGTCCTCCCAAGCTGCTCTCAGGGGATTCTCAGGATCAGTGTGCATCTAGTAGCCAGAAGCACTGTGATCTGGTACAGCCCACATCTCCCAGGCAATGAGCAATGGCCCAGGATTGTTTCACTGCTCCCGAGTCAGAACTCTGTGTTGTAGCCTGGGTATTCAGTGTGTAGTGGCTCTGCTGGTATGCTCCTGGGTGTCCAAGCACAGATGCTGTGGACTCTGGAGGTCCTAAATTTGGGCTTTGAATCTGCCAGTTGGAGACCTGAAAGGATCTGACAGGGAGGGAGTACAGTTTCCTGGTCGGAGGTGCTCAGTGTTCATGTCTGATGACTCTAATCCTTCAGTGTCTATATTTCCAGTACCAAGTTGTTTGTTGTACCTGTTGGCCAGGCCCAGATGGGCTTGCGCCTGTCTAGATGGTCCCCAGGGGACCTCTGTGTCTCTATCCCTTGTAGCCTGAGTCACTCAGGCAGTACACACAGGCTAAGACCTTACTGCTCCAGGGGTGGAACTATATATGCTGAAGATCTGGTTTCCCACTAGAGGAGCCAGCACTAGCAAAGGGGTCTGATATTAACCCCACAACCCATCCAGAGCTTGGACTCAGTGGAGTTCCAAGCAGCCTTTCAACCTGGCCACCCACCTTTCAGCCCACTCTTCTCTCACTGCTCATGTGTCTGTGCTGGACTCAAATTGGGTGCTGGAGCTGTCCTGTGGATACTGGCAATTGGGGCCACTGTCCTCCAAGTCCTGGCAGCTGCTGGAAGTGTATCCTGCTACTCTGTCTAGCTGCAGTGTTCTTCCCAGTGACTACAAATCCAACATCCTTTATGTCCAATACCCTTCTGGGAAAGCCGAAATACACTTGCCTATCCCCCACTCTGCTGTGGTTCTGCTGCTGTCCTGCAGCTCAGAACGTGCTATGGCCCATGGCCACAATGGTTCTACTGAGAATATATCCTTTCCCATGGCTCCACAGATCTTCCCCTTGATGTTGGAATGCCTGCATGGAATCTGGGAGCCCAAGAGGCTGGTGAGTAACTCTGTCTGGGGTTCGGAGCTGCTCGTTGTGTATTTGAGTGGCTCATACACTCGTCCCTTTCCTACTTCCTGGAGTTAGTGAATTCTTCAGTTTCTGCTGGTCTGTTTTTCTGAGTGTCTGAGAGAGGAGAGTCTTTCCCAGGGACTTTTATTAGTCCTTGGATCACTGGGTGAATCCCAGCAGGTTCGCACCACTCAGATTATTGCTCAGTGTCTTATAATTCTGTGGTGTTATAGCTTTTCCCCCACATTCAAAATGCATCCCTGTGGGCTGCCGCCATCTCGGATCTCCAAGCAACATCTTTAAATGCCAAATTCTACAGATCTCTTGAGGTTTTAGAAGACCAGCTATCTATCTGTGTATATTTGAATAAGCAAATGTTGCTTGTCTCTTAGCAACTTGATTTCTGATTAACTTAGAAAACGTCTTTGATATACAACGTTTAGGAGATAAAACCCAGGGATTTCTCTCTTTTTCTTTTCTCTATCCTTCTTTCTCTCTTATGTAGGAGGAAAGACTTGGAAAGAGTAAAAGGGCTATAGATATGATATAAGAATGATAAAGAAAAAGGGGTAGATTATTAAATCTACTCATAACTTTCTATATTGGTATAAAATTAAGGTCATATTTGGCGACATCGGTATAGAGCTTTGTATATTGATATAAAATTAAAGTTAACTCTTTTTAAGGTATTATACTTATATAATTCTTAAAAATGTAATGTGAGTAAGGTGATGGGGGGAAAGATACACCTCAAATTAAAAAAAAATAGGTAGGAGGGAGAGAGGGAAGAGGGTAGGAGAATGGGACGGGGTGGGGAGGAGACTGTGATTGAGATATAACTTGACAGAATAAATAAATGTTGAAAAAATGCAACGTCTTTGATCCACTTGTACTTAAGTTTTGTACAGGGTGATAAATATGGGTCTAATTTTAATCTTTTACAAATGGATATCCAGTTGGACCAGCACCATTTGTTTAAGATGCTGTCCTTTTTCCATTGCGCAGTTTTGGCTTCTTTGCAAAGATTAGGTGACCAGAGGTGTATGGGTTTATTTCTGGGTCTTCAATTCAATTCCATTGATTCACTGGTCTGTTTCTATACCAGTACCATGCTGTTTTTTATTACTATTGCTCTGTAATACAGCTTGAAATCTGGGATGGCGATACCTCTAGATGTTTTTTTTTTTTTTTATTGTACAGGATTGATTTAGCTATTCTAGGTTTTTTGTTGTTCCATATGAAATCGAGAATAGCTTTTTCCAGGTCTATAAAGAATTGTGTTGGTACTTTGATAGGAATTGCATTGAATTTGTATATTTGCTTTTGGTAGGATGGCCATTTTTATTATGTTGATCCTACCTATCCATGAGCATGGGAGATCTTTCCATTTTCTGATGGCCTCTTCAATTTCTTTCTTCAAGGGCTTGAAGTTCTTGTTGTGCATGTCCTTTACTTGCTTGGTCAGAGTTACACTCAGGTATTTAATATTGTTTGTGGCTATTGTGAAGGGAGCTGTTTCCCTAATTTCTTTCTCAGCCCATTTATTTGTTGTATAAAGAAGGGCTTCTGATTTTTTTGAATTAATTTTGTATCCAGCCACTTTGCTGAAGGTGTTTATCAGTTGTAAGAGTTCTCTGGTGGAATTTTTGGGGTCGCTTATGTATAATATCATATCATCTGCAAATAGGGATAATTTGACTTCTTCGTTTCCAATTTTTATCCCCTTGATGTACTTTAGTTGTCTTATTGCTTTAGCAAGAACTTCAAGTACTATATTGAAGAGATATGTTGAAAGTGGTCATCCTTGTCTTGTCCCTGAGTTTAAAGGAAATGCCTCAAGTTTCTCTCCATTAAATTTTATGTTTGCTACTGTCTTGCTGTATATTGCCTTTATTATTTCCAGATATGGTCCTTGTATGCCCTTTCTTGCCAGAACTTTTAGCATGAAGGTGTGTTGGATTTTGTCAAAAGCTTTTTCTGCATGTAGTGAGATAATCATGTGGTATTTGAATTTAGACCCATACTTATCACCTTGTACAAAACTGAAGTCCAAGTGGATCAAAGACCTTAGCATAAGCCAGGTCACACTAAATCTACTAGAAGAGAAAGTGGGAAAAAAACCCTCGAAATCATTGGCACAGGTGACAACTTCCTGAACAGAACACCAACAGCCCAGGACCTAAAACCAACAATCAATAAGTGGGACCTCATGAAACTGAAAAGCTTCTGTAAGGCAAAAGACACTGTCATTCGAACAAAACAGCAGCCTACAGATTGGGAAAAAATATTCACCAACCCCACATCTGACAAAGGGCTAATATCCAAAATTTATAAAGAACTCAAGAAATTAAATGCCAAGAAACCAAATAATCCAATTAAAAAATAGGAGAAATTGCTAAACAGAGAATTCACAAAGGAGGAATTCCTAAAGGCTGAGAGACACTTGAATTGATGCTCAGCATCCTTAATCATCAGATAAATGCAACTCAAGACGACTCTGAGATTCCATCTCACACCTGTCAGAATGGCTAAGATCAAAAGCTCAAGGGCAGCACATGCTGGTGAGGATGTGGAGAAAGGGGAACCCTCCTCCATTGCTGGTGGGATTGCAGGCTTGTGCAACCACTATGGAGGTCATTCTGGTGGTATCTTAGAACACTTGGAATAGCTCTGCCTTGGGACCCAGCCATACCACCTCTGGGTATACATCCAAATGACTCCTCACTGAATCACAAGGAAGTTGCCTCATCTATGTTCATAGCAGCCTTATTTGTAATAGACAGAAATTGGGAAAAACCCATGTCCCTCAACTGAAGAATGGGTTAAAAAACCATGGTGTATCTACACAGAAACAAGGAAATTATGCTATTTGCAGCCAAATGGATGGAAGTAGAGAAGCTCATCCTGAGTGAGTTAATCCAGACTCAGAAGGATGCACATGGCATCTATTCACTTATAGTCAGATTTTAGCTATATAGTACAGGATATCTATACTACAACCAATACACCAAAGGGAACAGGAACATAGACTTTTTCATCCTGTCAATGAGACACTTTGCCCTAGTGGTGCTGCCTTGTAGGCGGCCCCCAGTGTATGAGGAGGCTCTTGGCCCTCATATGACTACTGAATTTGGGTGGGAGACTGTTATGTAGGGACACTCCACTCCAGAGGAGTGGGATGGAAGGGTTAGGGGGTAGAGGTGGGAGGATGGGACTGGGAAGGGTCGAAAGAGGACACTATGATGGAGATGTAACCTGAAGCAATAAATAAAAAAAAATGCAACGTGAAGTTCTAGGTCTTTTGATAGCAACTATCATAAACTGCTTTGGATAATTAAGAAATGCAAACTAATATTCATTCAAAGTTGTCATTTTGTTATGTAGTTGTGTACTAGTTTATTGCTTATCTTTCTTTAAGAAAATCTCATGCAGTAACCAATTTTATTCGGAGCATCAGACCATATATACTCTGAGGGTTAAGAAGAGTCCCTAATTCCTGCATACTGGGACAAAAGACTAAAGAAAGATGATCCAATGTAATGAGAGAAATTTAGACTGTCCAAGCAGCCAGTTGTTTGTCATTTCTTAGTTTTGGAAGCTGCTGGCTCTGCACTTCCTGTATAATCAGATATATTTATCCTTCTCAGGTCTCTGATGTGGTTGAAGTCTAGATAATTATAGTCTTACAATGAAATTTTAAGTTGTTTAGGAATTAGAAGGATGTTCTAGGTCTAAGAAGATGTTTTTTTTTTAAATAATTTATTTTTTATTTCTTCAAGTTACATCTCAATCACAATCCCCTCCCTACTCCCCCCTCCAGTCCCACCCTTCCACCCTCCTCCCCCTCAGCCCCACCATCCTCTTCCATTCTTTTTTTTTTTTTAGTTTAAGGTACTTATTTTTCCCCCCAACAGCTCTCCCTTTCAGTCCAAATAATGGTTCTTTTTCTTATAACTATAAATACAATACAAAACAACAGAAATAAATAGGCCCCGTTTATAAGAGTTATATGGCTTAGCATACATTCCCAATGTCCAGTCCATATGTATTTGGCACCTGACTTTAACATTCTACTATCTAACCATCTCCACGAGTTTAAAGTTCTGTATCTAACTCAGCTTTCATACTAACTTGCCTCATAATTTTAAAAAATATCTTCTTAGATCCAGAACACCCTCTTGATTCCTAAACAACTCAAAATTTAACTATGAGACTCTAGGTATCTATTCTTCAACCACCTCAGAGACCTGAGAGGGATAAATATATCTGATTATATAGGAAGTGCAGGGCCTGCAGCTTCCAAAACTAAAAAATGACATACCAGTGGCTGCCTGGACAGTTCCCATTTTCTCTCCATACATTACAGCATCAATCTTCAGCCATTTGGCCCCATTTCTCTGACAGACATTGGTTGTTGAGCAGGAATTATGAAGGACTTACCTACCCTGTCTTGGCAGAGCTAGGCAGGAATCAAGAGGGTGTTCTGGATCTAAGAAGATATTTTTAAAATTATGAGGCAAGTTAGTATGAAAGCTGAGTTAGATATAGAACTTTAAACTCATGGAGATGGTTAGATAGTAGAATGTTAAAGTCAGGTGCCAAATACATATGGACTGGACATTGGGAATGTATGCTAAGCCATATAACTCTTATAATCGTGGCCTATTTATTTCTGTTGTTTTGTATTGTGTTTATAGTTATAAGAAAAAGAACCA
>CAJQZJ010034075.1:5814973-5832111 GCA_907164525.1 Lophiomys imhausi | reverse complement strand
CCTTCCTTCCTTCCTTCCTTCCTTCCTTCCTTCCTTCCTTCCTTCCTTCCTCCTTCCCTCCCTCCTTCCTTCTTTCCTTTCCTCCCTCCCTCCCCATGTCTCCTTTTTATTATGTATCTATGAATTACATAAATGTGTGAAGATGACTATGAAAGGACAAGGCCTAAAGGGAGGGGAGTTCAAGAGAGCATAGCAGAATATGTGCATCATGAAAGCAGAAGATACTATCTGGGGGTGGTGGTGAGGAGGAACAGCAAGAGGGGAGGCAGGGATTGGGGAGGGTAATGACTGTCTATATTAGTTACTTATCCTGCTGTTGCAACAAAATGCCTGGTACAAGTAATGGAAGAAAGGGAGGAAAGAAGGAAGGAAGGAAAGAAGGAAAAAAGGAAGGGAGAAAGGAAGAATGGAAGGAAGGAAGGAAGGAGGGAAGGAAGGAAGGAAGGAAGGAAGACTGACTTAGTTCACAGTTGCAGGGTGCAGTCCATTATGTCAGGGATGTTATTGATGGCAGGAGCGTTAGGCAGCTGGTCACATTGCATTTACAAATTCAGCTCACTTTCTCCTTTTTATTCATTCCGGGATCCTAGTTCATATAATTGTGCCACCCACAGTTGGGAGGAGGTTGTCTTAGTTAGTGTTTTATTGCTATGAAGAGATACTATGATCAATTCTTATTTAAAAAAGCATTTAATTTGGGCTTGCTCAGAGATATAGTCACTATCGTCATGGTGGGGAACATGGTGGGACATAGGCAGACATGGAGCTGGAAGAGCTGAGAGTTCTATATCAGAATCCACTTTGAAAACTTCAAAGCTCACCTCCAGTAACCTACTTCCTCCAACAAGGCCACACCTAATCCTTTCAAATAGTGCTACTTCTTGGTGACCAAGCACTCAAATCTATGAGCCTTTGGGGGCTATTCTCTTTCAAACCACCACAGTGGTTTTGTCTGAATCAGTTAACCCTGTGTAGAAAATCCCTCACAGGCATGCTTAATATCTCATCTCCTTGGTGATTCTAGATCCTGTTGACAATCAGTATAGATCATCACAGTGGCATATAACAAGTATCATTATATACATATGCATACATATATAAGGATGAAACAAATTACTTTGTCTGATAGCTAAAAATTAATAACAAAAGTAATAAACTAGTTGTGTGAATATATTTTTAAATAAAAAGAGGTACAGAGTCATACAAAAGTCCTGGCATAAAAATGAATATGGAATAAACATAGAAGAACATAAGCTATATGTGAGCCACTTTTCCCATTGCCTGTCAATAAGATCCTCCAAGACAGAGTTGCTAGGAGGCTGTTAGGATGCATGAGAAGAATTAGAGTCTGATGAACATCCTCAGTAATGAAGCGTTCCTTACTCATACCCAGGTATGGGTGTGGCCTATATCAGTGTGCAGCCCAGACAATTTGGAGATCCAAATATGGAGGAGTCCGATGTCCTACTTCTACTGGGAAACTTGGGAAGCAGCAAATAACCAAAGTTGTTATTTTATGTTACTGTGAATTAGACTAATGGAAATGGTAGTACCAGTATTTAGTGCCAAAGAAGACATGGCTAAGGCAATTTATAGAGGCAAATTAATATATACCAAATTAAAGCACATTCCATGTGCTTAGTGGAGTGTAAGGGTGGCAAATTCTTTACATGTGATTAACTTTGTCTAGAACCAAAGAAAGATGGTAGAAGATTTGGATGATGGAGATGCTTCATAAAGTAGCTTTTAGGTGATGTATAAAACCAGGGACCAGATGAGAAAAAGGCCGTCTCATAGGGAGGCATAATGACCAGTGACAATAAACAACATACACCCCAGCAGTTATGTATGGAACAAGTCATCATGTAAGTTAAGTTCATGGGATGGTGCTCTGCAAAGCTCCATGATTCACGATTGTTTCTTTCCCTTACCCTATCAGAGAGATTTCTGGACCAAAAGAAGAACTTGTCAGGATTTTGGTTATGGACAAGAAAACCTATTCTGTTTATCATAAGCAGAGAAGGAGAGCAGAATCAATGAACTTATAGAAAGGGTGGGACTCCCTTCAGCTAAAACCACAGCACAGGAAGTGTCTAGTTAGATGCCAGTGACACTACCATTGGTAACACTACAGTCAGAAATAGACAGCGGACACCAACGCAGTCAACTTCCACCACTCCCAGAATAGTGCTTTGGATGTTTGTTACTGCTACTGTTGCTGCCAGAATAAATTCTCCAGGGTCCCTCACTTCCTACTCATGATTGATTGGGTCTTCTGGGTGAGGTTCTTTTTGGCCAATGCTAAAGCATGCATCTACTTTTTTTTTCCTTTTTCATTTGCCACTTGAAAGCAGTTAGGGAGTTCACCTTTGGCTTTGTTGTTGACCATCAGACCCTTCTACCTTTAACTATGACATGTATCAACACCCAGAGGACACATCTCACCCATATAGTCAAAAGTGACAGTGTTGCCGGGCAGTGGTGGTGCACGCCTTTAATCCCAGCACTTGGGAGGCAGAGGCAAGCGGATCTCTGTGAGTTCGAGGCCAGCCTGGTCTACAAAGTGAGTCTAGGACAGCCAGAGCTGTTATACAGAGAAACCCTGTCTCGAAAAACCAAAAAACAAAACAAAACAAAACAAAAACAAAAACAAAAAAACAAAAAAAACCCAAAAAAGTGACAGTGTCCATCACTCTTGATTGAGAATTTCTTGAGGTCACCTGACCTCCTTGAGCAAAGTCTTATTAAATTCTGCCACTGTAAGGAATGAATGACAGTCTGAAGCATCATCTGTGTGTGACTACACAGAAAAGGGTAAACTCTATTTTCACAGACTTAAACTTTGAACCAAGAATTCATATGTGCTTCATTCACTAGAATAAATAGCACCTCACCCATGAGCAAAATGTCCAAGTTCATTATCATAGCCAACCGAGAATGCAGTCTGACTCTATCTCCAAGCTAAGGAGCTCATGACTGAAGAAGATGTAACTATTACACAAATATCTGGCAAGGATTAAACCATGAAGGTTTTGTCCCAAGCTCTGAACCCTATCTTCTGCATTGTAATTTATTGTCAAGATACTAAGGCCAGATGGTTGCTAAATCCACCTATTTTGGGTCTAATTTGAGAACCACCTCTTCATTTGGTGCCATTTCTCCCTTCTCTCATGAGAAGAGAGCACAGACAAGTTTGAGGTGCTGCACAACTATTCCAAACAGAGTGACTACATTTAATAAACCCAGAAGAATTCGTCTTGTGTCAGAGTCCACCAGAGGAACAGAAAGAGCCAGAAACAGAGTAAGGTGTTCTTTGCCTCACTACTACATTTTATTGTGCTAACGACACACGTTCCTTCTTTCACCTTGAATCCCTTGGGAATCACTGTAAGGATGAGAAAACAAAGGGTCTTCCTAGGCAACCCTGTCTGTTAGGTTTCACCTTGCTTCACTGTGCAGCATCACAAGCCTCCATATTTCTTAGCTGAGCACTTAGGAGGCAGGAAATGTTTAAGATCAGAACCACAGTAGACGTAGGTAAGAAACATATCTGTTTTCCATTAAGGAGATTAACTTCTCTGTTGGGGTTGTTGTTATAGGACGAGGTCAAGGGGCTGCTGGGCCTGCCTGGTTCATTTCTGACTGGGTGGGCATTGCCCCTCCCGTCTCCTCTTTTGTAGCAGGTGGTCTCTCCTTGGAAATCTGTCTTTCCCTGAGGGAGTCAGACTGGTCAGACTTTAGATGGAGACACACTGGGGAACTAATGGAGAGTCCTTTTTTTAAAAAACATTAGAAAGTAAAAAGAAGCATTGTGCCCACACATTTTGCAGATGTTCATGGAGGCTGATACCATGCTGAATTGCACACTGGATATATCTTATGATTAAAAACAAAACAAAACAAAACCAAAACAGCATTTTTTTCATGTAACATGTTTGTATTATTTAGAGTTGGTTCAACACTAAATAGTGCTCCACATGGGGTGATCATGAGGTGAACACTTGACCATGAAAGGAGTGAAAACCCTGAAGACAGAAATAGATGCAAATCCACAGTCGGATAAGAAGGATTTACAGTAGACTATAAGAGTGCAGTGAAGACTTCAGACAAAGTCTTCAGACAAAGGTGGCCAATCCCAACTGTTAGACAACTGCACCTCCTGCTTCCCGACTTCTCTTCTTCCTTCTTTCCATATTTGTTTGATAATTTTTAAGCAAACACAAAAGCAGATGAAAATTTCCTGTGAACAGTCACACTTTTATTACCTATCTTCAGCAATCATGCACTTTCTTACTGTATAATTCTGAACTTTAATTTTCTTACACATTTTGGAGGCATTTTTCTTCATTTTTTACTAGTGTGTATTAATTGTATACAAACCAGGTTTCATCATAACATTTCTATTTGTGCCTAGACTGTACTTTAATTACACTCCTTTATTCTTCTCTTATTTACCCTCCCTCTGGTACATTTCCCCTTCCCAAATGATCTGGTGTAGCAATTTAAGTAAAATTCCAGACATTGTGTAATTGTATCTATGATTATTTTAGTATATATTTTAAATAGAAGACTACTCTAAAAAGTGTCTATATGCATGGTAACATTTTTATTCCTTATATGATGAACAATTAATCTAAAATGCTAATGCTCAATATGGTTTGGTTTTTATTTCTTCTGGAAACCTTCTCATGTAAGGTTTTTAGTTTTTTTTTAATGTTAATTTATGGTTTTCCTACTCTCTTAGAGATGCTATCTGTAGTACTCTCCCCTCCAAAGCCCAGATGTTGAATGAATAATTCACACATCCACGAAGACCCTGAATAGCGTTTAATGAGGAGTTACAGCACAGTTAGTGTTAGAGAATGTGAAGAGAGACATTTCTCTTGGAATCTTAGAGATCTGACTGTTCCCAGGACCTCATGGCAGTAGTGGGTACTTCAACCACACTGCACATTCAGTTTAATAAAGTCAGTTTCATTGTCTTGCTTCCAGGACCTTAATGTCCTGCTCATATTGGACAGTGATGTCACCATTCTTCCTGTTTCCAGGGTTCCCCACTTTTAAAAAAAAATTCTTCTGTAGCCCATCAGATCCAAATCTGGCTAATTTTCTCCTGAAACATTTTCCATACCCATCTTTTTTTCTCCAGGAAGGCAGTCTTATGGAATGAAGGCAAATAAACCATGCTAAAATTCCTATGGGTCAGGCTTTCTCTGGTGCAAACTGAGATGTCAAGGTGGCAGTGCTGAGGGTTCAGGATCCAGGATTTTTTTCTTTTTAACTAAGAGAGGCTTCCCATGGGGTGGCTCCAAGGATGAAGACATGTGGACATGGCAGACTGAGCCCAAGCCGTGAGTAGAAAATGTCATGATGTATATTGGGTGTGGTAAGTAGGAAGCGGGCCAAGGAGGGAAGGGTGGGACTAGGAATGCAGAGTGATATAGAGCTGGAAGAAGAATGGAGGTAGTTGATCAATGCAGAACACCAGTTGGAAGCTGGGAACAAATTGGTCATCAACTTTACTCAATAGCTTCCTTGCTTTGTAGCTGATTTCTACAAGTTTATCAATTTCAAACAAAACCCACTTATTTTCTTTCATCCTATAGGTCAGATAATCCAGGCAGCTTGGCGAGTTTCTCCACTCAGGTTTTTTAAAAGCTGATAACAGGTCTTTTTAAGCTAGAGCTCATAATACAAGCATGGTGAACTTGGCCATCGTTGCCAGTACTTCCTTAGGTCATCAAGTAAAGAAAAAGATTGTCTTCAACTGTGGGGATGGCTTCTACTCCTTATGAAGTTTGCTCCACTACAACTCCGTAAGAACAAAGAATATGATCTTCCTGCCAGCTTCCTAGCTTTATGGTCTCCCTATTTAACATAACTGACCGCGAGCTCATTCATTAAAATAATAAACACACATAGAATCTTTCATAGGTTTGAAAAGGTTAATGCTTGGGGTGTGTGTGGGGGTGTGTGTGTGTGTTTATTTAAATTATATTCTTGTGACTTTGACTTTATGACCTCACCCTATTGAAAATTGAGACGCTAAAATCCGTTGCCTTTTTTTATTGACTTCAGGGACGTCTGGAATATTTAATGTACTTAACACCTGATCACTCCTACCATTAACCTTCTAGTTGATTTTTCAGAAAGTTTGCTTACATTCTATACCAAAATTATTGAAAGCAAACCTTACTTTTTGAGTTATGATATGCATCAATCTATCTTCCTCTTCCTTGTTTCCTAAAAATATTCATGATTTTACTAACTGGAGGTTTTACTTCTGAGGCCATCATTCGAAGATGACCGAGGGCTTACTAAGCCAAGTGAAAGACTTGAAATATGATTGAATATTCAAAACATACTGCTCAGAAGAAAATAACCTGCAATTCTCTTTCAAACTAGTGAAGACATTAGTTTCTTTTCTTAATATAGGGCTGCAATCAGGATTGATTTTTTTCCTTAATGTTTCAGTATAAATTTTCCCTCAGGTTCATTTGGGGAACCCAGTGGTTTGCTAATGTCAATGGTGTTTAAAAAAATACACCATATGCTAGGATCTAAAATCTAACCCACCTATCGTGAAAAATCAGTGCCAATCATAAATAAATAATGGTTTTAGAAAATTAGAGCACTTATTATGGGCATTTTGTCTTGAGTTAGGGTTTTACTGTGCAGCCCAGATTAGTCTCAGACTCTGTAATCCTCCTGCTTCAGTCTTTCAGGTGTAGGATTACAGGTATGCATTGCTATACCTAGTCCCTTGAGGGCCCCTTATCAATATTTAAAGGTAACATTCATAATTCAGCATGTCAAAAGACAAGTAAAACAAATATGATTTAAATTTTATTTTTATTTGTGATTTTAGAATCAGAGATCCAATGAGATGAACGGACAAGGTTGGCTGTGTAGTTAGAAAAGGATGAAGAAAGAAGAACTGGGGGGCAAAACTGTTAGTTTGCAGTGAAGTTACTTTTCTTTGTAAAAGTTAAAATGGGGAACTCTCTCATTTATTTTTTGTTTGTTTGTTTATTTATTTATTTTTTATTTCTTCAAGTTACATTTCAATTGCAATCCCCTCCCTACTCCCCCCCTCTGGTCCCACCCTCTTCTTCCTCAGCCCCTCCCCCATCCACTTCCTTTTTTTAAAGTTTAAGGTATATCTTTCCCCCCCCCAACAGCTCCCGTTTTCAGTCCAACAAATACAATACACAACAACAGAAATAATTAGGCCACAATTATGAGAATAATGAAGCTTAGCATACATTCCCAGTGTTCAGTCCATACGTATTTGGCAACTGACTTTAACATTCTACTATCCAACCATCTCCATGAGTCTAAAGTTTTATATCCAACTCAGCTTCCATACTAACTTGTATCACAATTTTAACAACCTCTTCTTAGGTAAAAAAACACCCTCTTAATTCCTAAACAACTCAAAATCTAACTATGAGACTCTAGCTATCTAGTCTTCAATCACATCAGAGACCTGAGAGGGATAAATATATTTGATTATACAGGAAGTGTAGGGCCAGCAGCTTCCAAAACTAAGAAATGACATACCAGTGGCTGCCTGGGCAGTTCCCAATTTCTCTCCATACATTACAGCATCAATCTTCAGCCATTTGTCTCCGTTTCTCTGACAGACATTGATTGTAAAGCAGGAATTATGAAGGACTTGCCTACCCTGTCTTGGCAGAGCTAGGCTGTGGACTTACCTGCTTCCAAGTTTAGTCCTTTTTGGACAGCATTCTGTCTACAGTTGAAGCAAGGGATTTTTCTTGCCAAGTGATAGGCTTGCCACTAATTCAACCATCTCCAATTGGAGATTATTCAATGCTTATCTTCTACTTGGAGTAGAATAGGGGGTGCTGTCAGGAGCTGACATATCTCAATATGAAAAATATCTTAAGTTAAGAAAACATCTTTGAATGCCGTATTCTGCAGGTCTCTTGAGGTTTTTGAAGAACATCTATCTATCTCTTTATATTTGGATAAGCAAATGTTGCTTGTCTCTTAGAATCTTGATTTCTGATTAACTTAGAAAATAACTGATAGTCTCTCTCATTTCTTAGCTAAGCAATTTAGCTTGGCCTTGGTTGTGTAGAACTTCAGTGTGGACAGCTCCACTTAGGTTTAGTTTGTTGGACCTCATGCAGGAGTGCAGTCCATACCAATAGGCTTTTAAACATTTTATTTAATAATATTCTTTTAAAAAGATTTTATTTTACTTATGTGTGTATGTTGGTATATGGATATGTGCACCTGAGTGCAGGCCCTTACAGAGACCAGAAGGCATTGGATATCTGAAGCTGAAGTTTTATGGGAGGTTGTGAGCTGCCTGACATGGATGCTGGGAACCAAACTCAAGTCCTCTGGAAGAGCAACAAGTGCTGTTAACCAATGAACTAAACAACAGCAGCAGCAACAACAACAAAAAAATCTCCAAAACAAACAACAATAACAAAAACTACCCACTCTAAAAATTATTTCTACATAAAACACTTGGATATCTCAAAATTCAGGATCCATTTTATCTTGTGCTTGAATCATCTGCAAAGGGATTTGGAATGGTCTCTGTGGGTCTGATTCCGTTATTCCTCTTTTTTTCTTCTCCTGAGTGGACCCAGGTTGGACTGAAACAGTGGGTGTAGGAATGCCTGGCTCACATGGTCTCTGTGAGTGACTGAAGGGTGGGCAGGGTAGCACATGGGCAGGAAGGCCGGGTTACTCTGGAGTGGTTGGTAGTTGGCTGCCCTGAGGCAGCAGGTGATTTTCAGTAATGGAGAGTAGAGAGTGGAACAGCTGCTTCCTGTCACCTTCCTCCAAACCCCAGCGGTGCCTGTGGCTCTGACCTCAGTCCTGTTGGCATTCAATACACAGGAAGGACGTGCGGGTTCAGAAATCTAGTGAAATTAAGTCAAGAAAATTTACAGGATGCTTTCAGGGCAGGGGGTACAAAAAAGACCAAATGGGAGTTTATATAGTGACTGTACCAGCAAAAATGTCCCCTGGTGGCTGGCCACGAAGTCTAGAATTGGCTTCTAATGTCATCAGGAGTGACACATGTTATTGATGGCACTGCTTCTTGGAATTAAGTTGAAGCCTCTCTCTCTCTCTCTCTCTCTCTCTCTCCTCTTTCCCTTCCTCACTCCACTCCTCTTTTCTGTGGAGGTGATAAACAGGTATGAAGAAAGCAGCTGTATTAGGGTCTGAGCCCCAATGCAGGGGGCGCTTCTCTGGTGACAGGCACATTGGTGAACTCAGACTCGTTTTCCAAGAACATCTAAAGATGATTCAGCATCAGCATGAAGCACTTTGAGTTTTTTGGCATTTTCTAAGCTACCGGGGAGGGGGATAAAAAGGTTGAAATGAATCACTTCAAGTAAATACAACTTCAATAGTAGTTTTCTGGAAAATAACAGAAATGGCTCATCATAGAAGTGACAGTGTCTGCGCCAAGAAGGAAGTGAGCAGGGGTTTGAACATCTGGCCATCTTCGGGAGTAGTCTAATCTTACCCCAGGCAGAAAATAAGAGATTATTTCGGCAAGAAAAGTAAGAGAAACAAATGTGTAGGCAATTGAGAACCATGATCAGTGTTTGTTAGAAAGAGCTATAAAGCTCCCAGGCAAGGAGGTGTTAGGAACTCTTAAAACTTTAAGAGAAGGTTCTAGAATTATTACTGCTCTTATTGTTATTACTGTTATCTGCAGAAGGATTTTACAGTGGTTAGGGTTTGTTCTTGTCTTTATTGGACTGTGTTAAGTCTTTCTTAATTAGTTCGGTTTCCTCACCAGAACTGAATAAGAGTGAAACATTCAAGGGCTACTTTGACATGTTTAAATCTAACAAGACACTGGAGACCTAGCTTGGAGTCCTCTATACTCAAAACTGTGTCCCTTACCCAGTGGAAAGGTGCTCACTCAGCTACTTTTCATGTCAACTTAGTCAGCTGTGCCTAGCCCAGTCTGAAAACCACTGAGCTTCATTTCCCTGTGAGTCTATGAAATTCAAATGAGCCTAGCACATCTAGCCATGGAGCTGGGGCAGGGGATGGGTAACTCATCCTTGTGATCCTGCAAATCCTACCTTCACAGGCCCAATTGTTCAGTTTGTTGGCAAGGGCAATTCCTGTGTGGCCATGCATACATAACATGTGGTGCCTTCCTATCCTGCATTAGGAGCATAAGAGACTGATAAATTGCTGCCACTGTCACTGTCCAGTGCAAAGTATCTATGCTCTGCCATTTGGTAGTTTTTAGAATGGGAATCTCTTCTCCACAAAGAAGGTGATGGAGAGGTTATCACAATGTGAGTGTACTGATGATATCTGGATGCTGGTCAGTGCTTGGCTTCCCTTAGTGGCCAAACACCTCTTTTTGGGACTGGTCACTGCAGGCATAGGTAGAGAACCAGTGCGTGGAATAAAGCACCAAAAGAAAGACACAGAGTTGACCTCCTGCCCCTCTCATGTAGGGAGCATGCCCTGTGATCCAGGCCCTGGCAAGGATCAACTTATCCAACAAAGAGCTAGCTTCATATTACTCCCTCTTCATGCACCTGTCTGTCTCAACAGCAAGGCATACTTATTAGAATGTATGTATTGCATACATTAGGATCTATGGTATTCTCTAACCAGCTGCTTATTTTAGAAAACATATCTGGTCTCTTGGCTGTAATGCTTAAGATGAATGTGAGACAGAAACATCAGTATGGAAAAGGAATGAAAGTGCTAGTAAAGTTGGACTAGAATTTAGAAACAAGGCATTAGCTGGAATGTTTTCAGTGCAATTAAAACATCTGTGTCACTAACCAGAGGTTAAGGTTTGACTTTGCTGTTCTCAGTGTTGAAGAATAATTGTTTTTTTCTCTTCTTTATCAACAGACTCAAAAACATCATCATGGAATATTTTCTTTAAACTGACCAATTTACTAGAATAATCTAATTAAAGTGTGTGTGGTGTGTGCGTGTTTATTTTTATCTTGAAAAATTAGACATGCAAGTGGGGTTGTGGAGCTATGAAGTCACTGAAAAATAATCCCACAGCAAGACCACTATTTTTGGCTTTTAGGGTCTGCCAGTTTGCCAACTTGTTGCAAATGATACTTATCAAGGGTGCATAGACTTTCTCCATCTTGTTTCATCCTGAACCCTCAAATGCTAACAGAGATCATGCATACTATATGATTTAATTAGGTAGTGATGCTGTTGCTTGCTCTCTTAACCATCTCTAAAGATCTCTAAAACTAAGCTTTGATTCCAGCTTTTAAGTGACACAATTTGTATTTACAGGAGAGAAAAGCATTACTTAAGTTATCTGTAATGCATCTGTTTATAACTCTAACTGGAATGCATTATCACACAGACTTCAGTTTATGTTACAAAGGGATGGCTCTATAATATGCAGGAACCATAGCATTCCTTTGAAATAACTCTTAATGGGAAACCTCAAGAGTATTTAAAATTTACAAAAATGAATTTTCAAAGAAAGCTATTTCAGTTTACACACTCCCTGTGAAATCTGAGACACTGAAATTAAACATCTGTAATATATCATGCAGGTGCTATTGCTCCTTGCTTTTAAACAGGAGGTATTTAGTGAATATTAGTTTAGTCATTGAAATTAAACAATCTCAATGTATTGTATACAAAGACAGACTCCTTCCAAACAAAGGATAGATTGATGTAAAGATAGTTACTTAATAGTCAAGAATCTTTATCAGCCAGAATTCAAAGGGAACAGTTGCTAAATTCATATACAGAGTTCCATGGAGCATGTGGTAGGTAGAATTCCAAGATGGCCTCAAGTGTTCTCCGTTGCCTGACTCTTGCTGTGGGTACACAGTATATGGCTATTTGTTGCTGGGTCTTTGCACTTGGTGGACTTCACTCTGACTGGATTTCACTCTGACTCCATGGCAAGTCTGATGCTGAGGTAGGGAAAGCTGCTAAATAAGCCTGCCCTCAAATACTCTCTCTGGTCAGTCATAGCAGAGGTCAGGGGTTGTAGTAGAAGAAACACCCTACACTCTTATCACCTGAAAGACTAAGGGGAAAGTGGTAAAAAATGAAAATTGTGCACAGTATCTAGTAGCTGAGAGAACACTCTCTGTAAGGAAATGGGGGTTCTTATCACTGGAAGGAACTAAGTTCTGTTGATAACAAGAAGCCTGAGGATTGACTTTCCCCTCGAGTATCCAGTTAAGAACCCAGTCCACTTAGTGTCTTGATGATGATGTCCACAAAATGTTCCAAGCAAAGAACCCAGCTATTCCATGCAGTCTCTCGACCAATACATTGATAAACTAATAAATCCATAGTGTTTTAACCTACTAACTTTAAGATGATTCATTACAGAGAATGAAAGACTGACACAAAGCATACACTTATTTTTATAGGAATCATATCAAAGGAAAACTTGCATTTCTAATTCCTGAGCATTCTTCACATGACAATAAGAGGGAAGGCATGAGGGGACTGTGGTCAGCAATCTTGAACTTTCTGTGGAGAAGCATGGCTTTGTTTATTTTCAATCTATCACCAACTAATATTGTTTTTCAAAGTCCATTGAAACAAACCAGCATGAGAGTTGAATCACAAAAAAGAAACATATGTCACTTCCAAATTCATTATAGATTCAGTAGGTGTGAGAATACTTTTCAAATTGCAGTAACTGCTAGCAAGCAGTAATTCCCTATGGCATGCTTTCATACACCACTAGCAATCAATGGGCCAGCACTAGTTCATAAATGACAGCGCTGATTTCAGTGGCCATTAATTGGAAGTTTTTCAAAATGAAAAAGATGATCTGGTCTGACTCAGGAAGATTAAGGTTTGAGGCATTTCTGGGTTTTCCTCTGAATTGATATCAGAACAGCTTGGAAACTGATGTTTGGGCCTTTAAACCCCTTTGTTGTTGAGGCACTAAATTATGAAAGTAAAAACGTGCTTTTATAGGAGATGCAGAAATGGAGTATAAAGATTGTCAGGTAGTTGGGTGTGTCATAAGGATCTAGAGATTAGCATGATTTTGTAGAGGCTTCCAAACATGTGGAATTTCTGCCTGTTGGCCGTTTCATGCAGGTTTAGTGTAATGTCCTTTCCTAGTTCTATTCCTATTGTCACAGGTGGGAGAATTTCCCTTTTCAAGACTGAGTAAAGTTTGATTGCCTCTGAACACTGTATTTTCTTTTAGTCCACTAATTCACCGTCATTTATTTTGGATAATGTCAACAATGCTGCAGATAAAAAGTATAATTAAGCATCTCTTGTAGACTTTAACCAATCCCTTTGGCTGTATGTGAAAAGTTGAAATTGCTAGATTCATTCTAATTTTAAGACCTTGAAAAACGTCTACTGCCTTTCGTAATGGATGTCTCATTTTCCAATCCCACCAGTGATGTGCCAAGTGTACCCATTGTACAGATCCTGGATAGGACTTGCTGACTTCCCCAGAGGATGACTAGGAGTAAGCACCATCTTAAAAACTTACTGGTAATTCATAAATCTTCTTTGGGAAACTATCTGGGGATATTTTTTTTTTTGCCCTTTTTTTTTTTTTTTTAGGTTTTTCGAGACAAGGTTTCTCTGTGTATCCTTGACTGTTCTGTACTCACTCTGTAGACCAGGCTGGCCTTGAACTCACAGAGATCTACCTGCCTCTGTCTCCTGAGTGATGGGATTAAGGGCGTACATCACCACGCCTGGTCCTTTTTTTTTTTGCCTATTTTTAAATGAAGGTCTTCATTGTTGTTGCTGTAGTGTATAAAGTCATTATGTCTTATTCATGAATTCCTTAAGTTGGTTGAGTGGAAAGCACTTCTTACTTGTTCTGGTAGGCTCATCCTCGTTTTGTAAAATTTATTTTTTATTATTTTAAAATTGTGTGTGTGTTGAGCCTTGCTCTACCACTACATCCTCAACCTAATTTCTAAACAGCAGAAATGTCTATCATAAAATCTTTAAAAGGTATTGTGTTAGGCCAGCTACATGTTGGACCCCCCCCCCCCCGACCCCGGCCTTTTTAGGTAAGGCTAAGAATTGCTGGATAAATTCACTCAGAGTTCCTTTAATTGAATTTAGATCAAATAAATGCAAAGATGGTGCATAACTGGTTAGATCTAAAAGACAGAGATCAAGTGTAATTCTACTTGAGTCAGTCCTTGGCTGCCATGCTGTTACAGTTTATTCACAGAGAAATGAGATTAGATAGCATATACTCATTAAATGTGCAGATGAGCGAGTTGGCTAGAACCTTGTGTAACAGTATTAGTAATACAAACATGTTCACTGTTCTGTTTCAAGTATAAACAAAGTATAGGGAGTGATAAAACAAAAGACTTGCTATAAATGTGTTGAAGCTGCTGGCAAAACAGTTTTGACAAACAGAAAGTCCATGACAATATCAAGTAATTGGCCATGGACTGAAGGCTTCTCCACAAGGGACTCAGCTCAGTGTGATAGGATTGACATCAGACCACTGGATCGTTACAGTAACGTTACCTTTCTGAGTGTGTGTACAGAGTGTGTGTTGTACATCTGTACTTCCTAAGAGAGATGCTTTTATTGATGCATGCCATTAAAAGTATGCATAATTAAATTTTGAGTTGTTTAGAAGTCAAGAGAGTGTTATACATCTAAGAAGATACTTTTAAAATTGTGTTGCAAGTTAGTATGAATATTGAGTCAGACAGAACTTTAAACTCATGGAGATGGTTAGATAGTAGAATGTTAAAGTCAGGTACCAAATACATATGGACTGGTCATTGGGAATGTATGTTAAGCCATATAACCCTCATAACTGTGGCCTAATTACCTCTGTTGTACTGTATTGTATTTATTATTATAAGAGAAAGAGCCATTTGTTGGACTGAAAGGGGAAACTGTAGGGGGAAATAAGATATACCTTAAACTTAAAAAAAAGGAAGAGGATGGGGGGTTGATGGTCGGAGGGTGGGACTGGAGGAGGAATAGGGAAGGGACTGCGATTGAGATGTAACTTGAAGAAATAAAAAATAAAGGAAAAAAGTATGCTTAAAAATAAATTAAGACAAAAAGTCTGGAAGAAAGCTTCATCTGGTCTTGCACGAAACAAGAAATAAATGTATTCATAAGCTGCCTCAGGTCAGGGATCCAGTGGTTCCTGAGTGTTGTGTAAAAACCAACATCATTGGTTTTTTTTTCCTCTCCCTTCACACTGATCTTTTTTCATAAAGTGTGCAGGGTGAGAGTGAACAACGAAGCAAGGAAGACAGCATGACTGAATTTCAGGAAGGTGTTATGGTATGGGCTGTGTGGCTTGATAATCCAAACTGTTTGCAATTCAGGCAAAGATTTAAGATAAATTTCTCTTAGGAAGTACAGATATACAACACATACTTTGCACACATTCTCAGAAAGGTAACGTTACTGTAACGATCCAGTGGTCTGATGTCAATGCTAACACACTGAGCTGAGTCCGTTGTGGAGAAGCCTTCAGTCCATGGCCAATTACTTGATAATGCCATGTACTTTCTGTTTGTCAAAACTATTTTGCCAGCAGCTTCAACACATTTGTAGCAAACTTTTTGTTTTATCACTCCCTATACTTTCTTTGTACTTGAAACAGAATAATGAATATGTTCATATTACTAATACTATTATATTACTGTTTCAAGTGAATTCTGAAAATTCTCAAGCCATAGGTAAGTGAGTGCTGAAGATTCTTTCTTTAATCTTATCTGCAAAGAATTACTAAAAATGAACATTACTTGAAAATAAACAATTATTTGAAAACATCTGCTCTGTCTCAGTAAGAACAGCAGAAATCCATGACTGTAGAGACACAACCTTTCTGTCCATTCCTGTGGTCAGTTTATCATGATGGAATCCCAACTCCAAGATGAGCAGCCAAGGCTCTGTCTTTCTCTACTCCTCAACTGAGGATACAGATCTCCCTAGGAGATGTAGGACATTGTTAGGAGTTTTCAGCTCCTCTCTCAGATCCATGTTGAAGAACCTCTATATCCAGAAAGAATGGCTAAGGTACAGAATCTTTACTCTTCTAACCAACCCTTATCAATTGGGAAAGGGTAATGTTGGGAGAGATAGGCTGAAAAGACCATGGTGGCTCTTCCAGCCTAGTATTCTTCTTAAAATCAGGGACATAATTTGGAAGAAGTGAATCACTGTCCAGACCACTCTTTAACAGCAGTAGTACTGCTTAGTGAAAGAAAGCCATGGGAATAGAGCACTCTACAGAGCTCTAAACCCTACTACAGGAACTGACTGTATTTGAAACAGTGTGGGGAAGGTAATGGATAGATTTAAAATGTATAAAAATAATGGAGCAAAAAAGAGGAATAGGAATAAAAGTGTGTCAGAACATTTTTATGTATCACCAGGCTTTAGTGAGTATCATTTGAAGTACATTCACATAAGTTCAAGAAAATAGTCCTAGAGAATATTAAGAAAATAACAGTAAGTAGTTAAAAAATTACTAGAAAATTAGCATTGAAATCAATTAATACAAAATGCTGGTTTATGTGCTATAAAAATAGGAAAAATTGAAGAGATAATCCAAAATGATATAATATATAGACAAATAGAATTAAAGCATTAAAAATAGAAACTTAACATCAACAAAAGCATTAAATGCAAATGGACTAAATGACTGAAAAAGCTGAGATTGCTGTATTTGATTAAAAACAAGACACAACAACATTATATTAGCTAGAGTTTCTATTGCTGTGGAGACACCATGACCACACCAAAGGGAAATATTTAACTAGGGCCGACTTATAGTTTCAAAGGTTTAGTCCCATTATTATCTTAGTGAGAAGCATGACAGTGTACAGGCAGATATGGTGGTGGTGAAGTTGAGAATTCTACATCTTAATCCTTAGGCAGCAGAAGGAGACTGCTACACTAGACTTAATTTGAGAATAGAAGACATCAAAGTCTGCCTCCACAGTGTCACACTTCTTCCAACAAGGCCACTCCTACTCCAACAAGGCCACACCTCCTGATAATGCTATTCCCTATGGGCCAACATTCAAAAACATGAGTCTATGGGGGCCATTTCTATTCAAACCACCATATTCCACTCTCTGGCCCCCATAGGTTTGTAGCTATAACATAATGTAAAAATGCATTCA
>CAJQZJ010034075.1:5795090-5810881 GCA_907164525.1 Lophiomys imhausi | reverse complement strand
TGTGTGTGTGTGTGTGTGTGTGTGTGTGTGTGTGTGTGTGTGTGTATGCGAGTACTCATGCCTGTGGGGATAGAGCAGGTGTGGGTATCTTCCTTAATTGTTTTCTATCTTACTCTGTTGAGGCAAACTCTATCACTGAACCCAGAGCTACCGTTATTCTCACCAGATTAGTTGCCAGTAAGCCCCAGAGAGCCTCCAGTCTTCACATCCACTCTAGTAGTGGAACTAAGGTGCACAGGGCATGCCTGGCTTTTTAATGTGGTTGCTGGAGATGCAAGCCTGGGTCTTCTTGCTTGGGGAGCAGCACCTCGACATGCTGAGTCATCTCCTCAGCCGGAGTTAAATACTTTGATTTGACATTGACATCCAGCCTGCACTTTGGGCAAATGGAGGCACAGTGGAAACCACTCAGGTGAGTGAGTAAATGGGCTTGCCACTCTGAGGCCACCTCTGCTTGTGACAATTAGTCACCTGCAGAGTGGATGCATCCCCTGACTGTGTGGATGGAAATGCTGATGTTTGCACAGGTGTGGTGTGCATGTGTGTGTATGTGTGCATGTGTGTGTATGTGTGTGCATGTGTGTGTATGTGTGTGCATGTGTGGTGTGCATGTGTGTGTATGTATGTGTGTGTGTATGTGTGTGTATGTGTGGTGTGCATGTGTGTGTATGTGTGTGCATGTGTGTGTATGTGTGGTGTGTGTGCGCATGTGTGCATGTGTGTGTGTGTCAGGGGGTGAGAGAGTAGGTATTTGCTCCACATTCAAGAATAAAAGGCAAATGTGAAAGCTGGTGTAAAGCTCTATGGTTTAGGTGCACAGGGATGAATAGTTCCATGGATATTTGTTCCCGTAGTCGATCGAAGCCACATGTCTCTTGCACTTACGCATTAAATTGCAAGGCTGAAAATAGATACTTCTCATTTATTTTGGCTCCTCATTCTCTCTGGTTCAGCATCTAAACTTTTAGTAAAAGGTCAAGAGAATATTTAGTTCTCCATCCTATGTGTGGTGCAGAGTACAAAGGCTGTCTTTGCTGCCGAAGCTGAAAATGCCAATGTTTTGCTTTTCCAACTTTCTGTACAGCCATACAATGTATCAGTGAAGAGTACCTACATCAGCATTTGATTTGGGAGCCAAGACTGAAGAAATAAAAGAACCCCATCTTTCTCTTTGTGGCTGCAGAGCTAATCAGTTGAACCTGTTTCTCCAACAGCCTGGATTCTAGATGAGGAACTTTATATAGCTGCTCAGACTTTGTCTTCCATTGATTGTGAAGTCCTTGACAATATCTTAATTAATTTCTTCTTGCTTCTTAGCCAGAATTTGCTTCTGCTGTTTGTGGCTAAAGGCTCTGACTAATAGAAACTCAGCTCCTATCCAGCTAGTCCAGGGCTTGTCACTCACCAGAGTGGGCTGCAAACTGAAGGATGATGTTGTTAAGAGAAAAATGAGAGAGAGAGAGAGAGAGAGAACATGTAAAAGAGAGAGATAGAGAGAAGAACATGTAACAGAATTAAAAGGAGAGCACTTTCCTTTGAACGTATTTGACGATGGAAATTCTTTTAATAAACTAACTTGAAATCAAATAATTTAAATAAATTGAACACATCACCCTGCATCAGTTTGTCTCTCAGTGGAAGGAGTGAAAAGTTACAGCACAAGATTTGTAAACAAACAAGAAAAAAAGAGGGTAAAAATCAAGTTGGAAAGAGAGGAAGGAAACTTTATATTAAGTATATGGAGACAATGTATATTAGAAAGTTGGATCTATTCAGATCTTGTGCATGTGGCATTCCTTTCAATGAAGTCAATGGAGGCATTCCTTTGATCCTTCTTCATGACTCAAAATCCACCATGCTAGAACAGCCACTACAACCCTAACAACAACAGAGGACCAGGCAGTACAATCTTTTCATGTGCTTTGGGAATGGAGAGCCATGACATTTGTTTTAAAACATGAGCAGGTACCACACAAAGCATGAAAAAAAGGCAGTAGGTATGCCAAATTGTTTCAATATATATTAAAAGTATAATTATAGCATGATGATATGTTTTTAAATGTACACTTGTAATTGAAGAAATGATAACCAGTTCAAGGAGACATTAGGAAAGAAAAAAAATCTTGTCTAAATCCTCTATTTCTTTTCAGTGGTTTTATGGCCTTGCTTTCTGTCAAGAAATGTTGCAAAAAGCAGAAGGCAATCCTAGACTTTTCTTGATAATCTGAATCTCTGCCAATAACTGCTTAGGCCATCCTGAAAAAAAATGGGAAGAAAATTATATAATAGTCTTACACTGGCCAGAGACTAAGTAAACTGGTGACATTTGGAATGACAACTTTCATGACTACAGAATTCACAAAACCAAATAAATCCAGAAACAGTTGGCAGAGAGCTGTTGCAGCAACTCCTAGCCAGATCATAAGGCTTGGGATACCTGCAGCTGTCCCCTGAATTGACCTCATTCAATACAGGTAATGTTAGGCTGTATTTGGAAAGGTAACCTGGTGAGTATGATTTACACTAGCTGACACTTACCACATTTTAAACATTTACTGTAGAAATGTGTCTTTGTGGGGCTAGGAGGATGGCTCAGTCTGGCAAGTACCTGTCTTGCAATCATAAGGAGCTGGGTTTGAGCTTGCCCTGGTGGTACACACTTGTAAACCTAGTGCAGGGACTATGGAGACAGGAGGTACCTGGGGCAGACAGATCAACCAACCTAGCCCCTTGGGTGAGTGACAGCCAATGGGAGTCTTTGTCTCAAAAAACAAAGGAACAAAACCAAAAGGTGTGTGTCAACTAGGGAATGACAGACAGGAATTTTCTGAGTGTTTTATTCTCTCTCTCCTTTAGAGAACCAAAAATTGCTACTATTTAGTAGGAGTATTCGAATGATGTTTCTGCTATTTTAAGGCTATATAATGAAAAATGAGTACTGGAAGTCTGGCAGGGAGGACAAATGGTAAATCAAGGATTTAATAATTTGTTTTTTGTAATTATAAGGTCATGGTCAGGCTGAAGGCGAATCACATATTTGGCTCCAAATGTCTAACAATTGCTGAATGGAAAGTGGGAAAGAGGACAAGATCTGCAATTCAGAACCCAGAAGACAAAGCACGCAGATGCTCAGGAGACAGGCAGCTGTACCACAGCTAAGACCAGAGAAAGGCGCCTATTTTCAGGTTGGACTAGAATAGCATGATACAGTGGACCATACTCTCAGCAAGCATGGTAATGGAGTATGTTATGCTATTTCATGTAAAACTTTCCAACATAGCTGTGCCATGTGCCAAAAAAAAACCCATTTAATTAAGGTAAGTAGAATTTGATCACCGAAGTAACTAGGTCATATAATGCAAATGATAGGGTACTTTTGATAGCAGGCCACAGTATGCCATGCCTACCTAAGCCAGAGGTGCGTGAAGTTCCACCCTGGTCTTCATACATTTGAAGAAAAACAGTTCTTGTTGTGTCCAAAGGCCTGAATGTTTTCCTGCTTATGATTATTTTTTTTTCAGTTGGTCAAGGTTTCTGTAGAGCCCACCGGGCACATAAAAAGCCCGCGGGAGCAATGTGATCTTAAGTTCAAATTTTCTTTTTTTTCATTGGCCCTAAATCTTTATCTTTTATTGCCTGTTCATATAATCTAGCCTCAGTCAGGGTCATTTAGGAACATTAAGTGTGTGTGTGTGTGTGTACATGTATTATATGAATGTGCGTGTATTGTGTGTATGTGTGTGCAAGTAGATGCCAGAGAAGGACATTAGGGACTTCTGTCACTTTCTGTCTTATTTCCTTGGGACAGAGTCTCTCACTAAAACAGAAGCTTGTTGACATTTGGTGTTGGTGTCATATGCCAATGAGCTCTTGATGTCATCTGTCTGTTCTATTCCCCAGAGTTGGGGTTGGAGTTACAAGGGCTTAGTCCATGCCAGGCTTTTATATGGATGCTTGGAACATGAGTGCAGGTTTTCACACTTGTAGACTCTTACCCAGTGAGCCATCTTCCCAGGCTCTTGAAACATTATTTTGAGTTGCATTTAAAATCTTAACAGTTTGAACCTCTACTAGTCACTGATGAGAAGTATTATATAGCACCATTAACCATGTGTTTTCCTTTAATATTTATAAATTCACTAGGAAAATTGAATTTTACTTAAAAATTTTTTCTTGAAATTTTACATTTTGGACCAGTACTTCAAGAAACAAACAAACAAAAAAATCACAGTTTAAACATTTTTGAAAATTAGAATCCACAAGGCACTTTGTTTATGTGCTGTAAGATAGAAAACCATTTTTTCCTGGGATGAATAGAAGTTCCAACTCAAAGTTTTTACATTACTATTGATTAGATTCTCATTTATTCTTGATTTTCTTTTTTGTTTTTGTTTTGTTTTTTTTTTTTTTTGATTTTCTTTTAAGCAAAAATTTTATGGTCAATTTATTGAGTAGCATGCTGGCCAGAAGGGCTTCCCTTGTTATAGCTTTTTGATATTTTTATGATCCCATACTTCTCCCTCCCTATTTTTTTTTTTGTGCTTGCCTTTGTTGTGTTTTCATGGATTTTATAGTCATTTCATTTAGAAAGTCACTTTGGAGCATAATGCAACCATAAATTAAAATTCCAATTGTCCCAGGCACACTACTGTTAAGTTGAAGAGACAGCAGATATTTTTGAAAGAAAAGTTGGTTTTAGTTTTGAGATTTCCTTGAATGGAACTCTCCTAGCATATGAAGATGCTATGCTTAATACCATCTTACTTTAGGTGTAGGAGTGACGCACTTTGTAGACTTCCTTCCGGTTTTTATGTACCTGATAGGCTCTCACAGAGGGCTTTGAGTGACTGGAAGAAGTGCTGGCCAAAGTAGTGATTCCTTCAACATGCCAGAGAATGTGGGACTACGTAAGAATGCCGTTGGGGCGAGGGATAGAGCTGGCAAGGAAGGGAGTCTAAAAATGAACTGGCCATTCTGGAGAATGCTCTAGAAAATTTCATATTCATTGTCTCTGAAGATTTTTTTTTTTTTTTGGTCTGGAGTGTAGTGACCAGAATCAGGAATGATAGCCATGGAACCTTGAGAAAGGTGATGTCAGCCTGTACTTGGGAAAGCTTACCAGCACAAACACAGAAAAGCTGGCCCCTAGGGTCCTCTGGAAAGGGAAGAGAGCACATGCTTTGCCAAGGCGTACAAACCAAGATTGAATTTCAACTGGCGTTCCAGGGTATTCGAGCCAAGTCATGAAGAGACCTGGGCTGTGGGTCAGGCAGGAGGCAAGAGAAGACATTTTAATTCAAGATTTGCCATTTGATCTAAAACTAGGCAACCTAGGAAATATAAATTCATGGGAAATCCTCCCAAGTAAATTCTGGTGTTTGCTATGTTGAAGTAGGATGTTGTGGAGATTGTTCTATTTGCATTTCCATATAATAATGACTGATACAAACAAGGCCAACACACTAACAATGTAAGGAAAAACAGCAAACTTTTCTTGTAATGTTTGATAACAAAGAAAAATTGACTTCATTATTGAAATAACTGTTACAAAGTTGGAGATGAGATAGAATTCCTTTCTGGGTAACATTTTAAAAAAGAGAGCTCTCTAATTCCCTGTTTTCTATTCTATAAACTGAGGGAGGAATAAATTGATGCCATTGGGAACTGACTTTAGTTCTTTTATTCTTAGAAAATTATACTCACATTTTAGACACATTTTACAAATGTGTATATGTGTATGTTGTAGGCATGTGTATGCAGGTGTGTTTATGTGTACATAGGGAGGATAGAAGCCAACCTCATTTGTTATTATTTAGGCTCCATTTTTTTTTTGAGACAAGGTCTTTCATTGGCCTGAAACTTACCAAGTAGTCTAAATTATCTTTTATCACCATGTCTCACTAACCCACTTGCCTCCACTTTTCCAGCAGTGGACTTATATGTCTGTTACATGTCAATATATCTGTTTATTTTTCTTTTTCTTTTTTTACAAAATTTATTAGTTCTTTAAGAATTTTGTACATTGTGTTTTGATCATGTTCACACCCCTTCCCCATGTCCTCCTAAAGCCATCCCTCAGTCCATGGCCACCAACTCTGTGTCTTCAATTTTTAAAAAAATCATCGACTTCATTAGAGTGGCTTATATACTGATATGTATATATATATATGTATATATAGATATAGATATATATATGTCATTCACTGGAGCATGTTAGAAAGCTAACTCTCTCCCTCTATTGTCATCTATCAACTGCCAATATCTCCTTAGCTGTGGGTGGGGCTTCATGTCCACCTCACTTCCTCCTTAATGTTGAGATTTTTTTTTTTTTTTAATGGATTGAGCTTATACAGGTCTTGCACATTTTGTCACAACACTTCGGACTCATATGTACAATTACCTGTTTTATTCAGAAAACATTGTTTCTTGTAGTTATTCACTGCCTCTGGGCCTTTTCTGTCTGAACCTTGGAGGGGATGCTCCAACTCCCTTACATTTGGGGGACCACTTGGTAGGGAATGAGTTTTCAGTTCAATGAGTTTTTTAAAACAATGCATATACACAAACCACTGCCACATGAACAGAATACGAAGTTTTCATCATCTCCAGGGGTTACTTGTGCCCTTTCCGATTTCCATCCCTTGATTTAGAAACCATGAATCTGATTCTTTCACTACTTCAGTGGTCTGAAAGTGAAGTTTCTCTTTACAGGTTCATGTACTTAGATGGTGGCACTGTTTGGAAAGGTTGTGGAACCCTTACAAAGTGAAGTCTCCACTGGAGGAGACAGGTCATGGGAGGCGAACTTTCAGGCCACACTTTCTGTTTACTTTCATTCCTGATAGCCAAAGCAATGTGAACTTCTCCTCCTCCTGTCTTGCCTTCCCACTAATATGGGATGTATCCCTTCGAACTGTAAGTATTTGTTTCTGTCAGAAATTTTGTCCCAGAAAAAATTAATTAATGCCTTATAGGTTTTATTTATTTATTTATTTGTCAGGTGTATACATTGGGGCTGGACTTCCCATGCTCTGATGATCTCTGCTTTATGTCCAGTTGTGGTCTTTTGCAATGGACTTTTTCTTGATGAGGAATGATAGATACATTTATCTATGGGTATAAAAATAAATTATTATTATTATTATTACTATTATTATTATATTTTGCTTTGGGTTTTTTTTTTGAGACAGGGTTTCTTTGAGTAGCCCTGGCTGTTGTCTTGGAGCTTGCTCTGTAGATCAGGCTGGTTTTGAATTCAAAGATCTGTCTGCCTCTGCCCCCCCTGAATGCTGGAATTTAAGCCATGGCCATTACTACTGGCTTAGGATAAGATTTAGAATGTAGTTAGGAATTATACTGGTCTATCAAAGTGACAATAGTAGATTCCCTTCTACGATCCATGACCCCACCAGCCTTGGGAAGTTGGCCTGGTTTCTAGAACCAAGCATGATTTCCCTGCTGTTGAGTGGGCCATAATTCCAATGAGGCAGCTATTGGTTATCACTATTATGTGAGTGCCACTTACTGCACCTTTATAGCTTTCTTGCCATGCTAGTCACTGTTGTGGTTGATAGGCATCACAGCTGAGTAAGTCTATTAATTACTCCTGCATCTATGGTTCAGGGAATATCATGGGAGAGACTATGGAAAGACTATAAGAGCCAGACTACCAGGAAATCTACTATGAAACAGTTTCTCCTAGAAATGGCTACATGTACATGAGCAGAACAATGGCAGTGTCAATAGATGGGGTAAGATGGGATGGAGAAAATCTCATGAGGTTCCACGCCTGGATAAAGAACTGGAGCTGACAATTGACTACCAAGATAGAGAGAGTTAGCCTGCCAGGGATGAACCATCTTATTATTACCCACTACAAAGTGATCTACCCTGAAATCATATAATACCACCAACAAAAACAGACTCAGCCGATTGTATTTATGTATTTGAGTATTCTTATACAAATACCAGTGGGGATAAATTGCCAAGCATGTCATTATTGTAGTTATCAAGGTCTTATCCTTGGAACTATATTTCTTTTGTTCAAGTGTAGAATTTCAGGGTCTGTTAAATTAATTTTTCAAGTAGCAGAATATGATTTCTTAACGTACACGGAGAGAAAAATCAGATTGATATATTTTTTAAAACCCAGAGTTGAAAAAAAGTTGCTACAGTCTTTGTGCAATCACTTTATCCTGTTGTTCTCATAGCCCATGGAACTATGGTCCTGAGGCAAAGCCGACTACTGCTATTCTGCTGAACAAGCACATCAATCAAACAGCTCCTACTGACATATTTCTACACCCGTAGATCTCTCTCAATCCCCACTGAAGAAGTAGATTCTTACAGTAAATGTTCCATTACACAGAGACCCAAAATGGGACAATGTACAGAGAGGGAGAACCTTCGGGGCACTCTACTCTGAATGAGATGTTTGTATTGCACCCCTTCTCTTAAGTCTCAGGGATCTACGTGGAAGAAGAGGTAGAAAGATTCTAAGAGCCCAATGTAGTAGATGACTCCAAGGAAACAGTATCTTCCAGAGCGAACAGGGATGATATGAGTGTGAACTCATAGAGACTGACAGCACGCAGAAGACCTGCATGGGTTCAAACCAGAAAAAAAAAAAGTCCTAGCACTGAGAAGGGGAAGTGGACACAAAGTCCCACCCCTAACCAATAAGCTATTGGCAATTGCAGTCTTCTGGGGAAGGGAAAAATTAGTTTTCTTTAATGGAGTGACAGTGGGTGTACCAACACACTTCAGGGCAAGCTGTATGTTTGGAACTAGTTATCAATACAAAATGGACTCCATGATTGATATTTATTTTTGCTTCTTTTTTATTTTTGGTTCTTGCATTTTAAGAGAGAGAAAGAACATGAAATTGGTTGAGTAGAGGGAAGATCTAGGTAGAGTTGAGATAAAGGAAATAATATAATGAGATGCATTGTTTAAAACATTTTAAAGGAAAAAAGTCTCTGTGTAATGAGAAGACATTCTATTGCTGCTGATTTCCTGATGTTCCTATTTACAATCAACTATTAGGTTGGTTTATTACTTATTTTTATAAATATAAAATATTTACAACCTGAATGCTTAAAAAACTGATTTATTACTTTGCTTTCATAGTTGAAGAAATGAAAACACATTTGGTTGAAGATAGTACTGGGATTAAACACCCCAGTTTCTTGAATTAAAGACTATACCTTAATGCCACACTGCTCTTGCATCTTGAACTTTATTAGTCTTCCAAGGGCTGCTGTAATGTTAGTTTCAACTTACTCTTTTACAGGAATTCTAAGAAAGCACAAAGGACAGAAATGCAAAGCAACAATAGACAACAACAACAACAACAAACCCAAAAATAAAAAGAGTTAATGTCCAAATATTTAGTGTTTATATTAGTTGAATCTTGCATTATTTCATTTAATTATTCAGTTGGTTCATTTGTCCTAGCATTACCCAAATTCTAGTTCTTTCCACATTAAATTGGCATTCTGTGTGAACTCATATTTTCCAAATGCTACAAATGAATATTTTATTCCACTGCATGATTTATACTTTTGTGCATGCCCACAATTGTGGGAGCATGGATGCTATTAACGCTCTCTCAAAACATTTACAAATAACTTTATTTAGACCAAATTATGCTATTTAGAACTTAGGGATCTGACTTATTGCTTAAAGTTACATGCTATCTGCTCTCTTCTCTCCCTCCTTCCGTCCCTGCTTTTTCCCTTCCTTCCTTCCACCTCCTCCCTAGGATGTTTATTTAGCATTTACAACATCAGGCAAAGTTCCAGAGGTCAGAACTACAGTGGGGAACACAAACAAGGAACCTGCCTCCATGGAGCAAGGCACCCTGGGGTGAAGAAGGGTGTGAAGCACACAATAGAGTAAATCAGATCTGTGCTTTAAGTGCGGGACACTTGTGGGTAAACTTTTCAGGGGGATATTACAATTTGTGATATGTAGCAACAGCAACCACAGATTGAGTTTTTTGTAGAATGCCGGGAGGCAGCATAATTAACAGTATACATTTCCTCCTTCTGTTTTTGACCTTGGACACCGTCATTGTAATCAGTCTGATCCTTTTTATTCATTTCTCTTCTCCTTCTATCAATACTACTCTATTCTGGCATTTGGTTGCATAGGAGTTGCTTCACTTCTCTTCAGCTTTTATTTAATCACATGAAGTGTTGACTTTTTTTTTAATAAAAAGCAGTTATAGATTTAGTAAGGGTGGATATTTGTATCTTGAGAATGAATGAAAGCACACACAGTATCAGTCTGGCTCTCTCCCTCTGTCATGTTGCTGATTTGAGTGAGCTATCCTACATCTATTTGCTTGTTTATTTATTTATTTGAGGCAAAAAGATGTTACAAACTTTACCCACATATACTAGCAAATGAACATTTTGCTTAACCTCAGTAGCCACTGCTTGGATTCTGGTCTTTTTTGGGTCCCACTTGGTATCTGAAAACATCATTTCTGAAGGTGAATGGAGTTTTAGTTGTTAACTTACATTTCTTTACAAGAGCAGTGGATTCTGAGCTAGATTCATAGAAAGTCACCAACAGAGCAAAACCCAGTCAGTTGAAATCATCTGGTACTCAACATGGCAGTGTTCTGATACCAGGCCACCTCCAGCTGGCTTCAGAGTCCATCGTATCTTTGCCCTTGGGATTCCTGACTCCCAGTGGATCTTCTCAAGGTCTCCTCACATGCATGTCCTTTGAAGAGTTAACAAGTCTCGGCTTACCTTGTCCTGGCGTATGTCCAATTGGCCAACATTGTCTATCCCTGTCTGAAACTAAGCGTTATTACTCTCACCATAACTGTAAAGAGACACTTTTCTTTTTGTTCTTTTTTCCTCCTGCTGTTTTCAAGCATAGATGAAATTCACCTTCTCTTAGTGACCTCTTTTACTTGATTTAGAGTCACTGAAAACAACTTCTACTCCAAGCTGTGCTTTCTTGGGGGAAGATGAGGTCTGCACTGAATAGGTACTGGAAAGTAAACTTTATTTGGTCATTATTTAGTCAGTCTCATGATTCTGAGTTTTTTCATCTTCTGTCCTCTTTGGACTTTGGCTAGGTCGAGATTCAGTGTAAAAAATTTGCACACAGTTCCCACTTATATGTTGGCAGTGTGTACAGCCTGGAATAAAGATGTAGCTAGGCAGGGCTTCATGGAAGAAAGCAGTACCACCCTTCTGTGTGAGAATGTCAGATAAATAATTGTTTGGATTCTTACATTCAGTTCCTACTTGAGAGCCCTGCAAAGTATTTCTTCTACGTGTCTCAGTAATTTGAATGGCACTGGTGAGTCACCATTTCCAACTCTATGAGACTGAAGAGCTACCCCTGTGGTCACCTCCTGCATTCAGAAGCAGCAATCAAACAGTACTCAGATCCAGTTAGCCTTTCTAAATATTTCTGTATAAAGAGGACCATGCACGCTCAACTAGATCAGATCTCTTTCCTAGGGTTACCGAGCAAACTAATTTTACATTACTCTTGAACTTCTTGCTCACCTTATGAATAACTGCCAAAGATGACCTGACTTAGAAAAGACTCTATTTGCTAATCCTAGCCTCTGGTCCTTAAGAGTTTTATAAAGAAAAAGAGCCTTTCTTTCCCTGCATCTGAATCACTGAAGGGAAATTAGCTCTTCTGGTCTTCAGTTGGGTTCCTCTTATGACCAAGTGGCAGCAGGACTAATGACAATTGCTTCTATTTGAATCTATATGGCATTGTGGCCAGCCCTTCAGTTGGCTGTCCCAACAAATTCAGTGCTCTTAAAAACTGGACTGCGTTTGTGATAGCTATTATGGACAATTACAAAGACCTGGTGAGGAACTTAAAAAAATAATCTTCTATGAAAGTGAATTTGAGTGGTAAAAAAACCCAGATAATCGCACAATTGATGGTAGCTTGAGCATCCAGGTTGAATTTATGGAATTGGAACTGTATCCTGAGATACCTGCTCAATGATGGTACCTAAATATGGCCTGGGGAAATGGTGTATTTTTCTGTTAAAGATTTAGGAAGCAACTGGCCTTACAAGGATGAGGTGAGAACCATATGTTGAGAACCAGGCACACCATGCTTGTTCATCCTTTCTCCCATAGTAGCTCCTATAGATGACTGTGCAGAGTTAGAAGAGTTCTGAAAGAACTTGTTGCCTGAGAAAACATTCAAGTTTCTTCTCTATTATGGGTAGACTATCCTAAGGTCATTAGGTCAAGAGCATTCTGAGTTTGACAGTTGACAGAGCATGCAACTTGGGGCTTGTGACTTAACTTTTCCATTCCTTACTCTTTCCCTTGTGAAATGCACACAGGAATCCTCCACGCACGAGTGAGTAAAATTGCAATATTTCAATATTACACATATGTCCTAAATCTCACCAGCAGAATTTCTCTCAATTAAAATGGACAGAAGCATATTAGTGATAGGATACCTAAATAGTTATTTATTTTTGTTATGAAATGAATTGTGTTACAAATGCCTATTTATACAGGTATATTTTTTAAAAATTCCATTTTTTCTAATAATAACGATTCTATGTAAAGTTCTCCATTATTAATACATGGAGATATTGTATGCATGTGTGATCTGGAATCTCTCAGCCAAGGGCTTGGAAATATCATTAGTGATTAAGTGAAAATGAATCTCACCTTGGGAATGAGAGAAGTAAGTATGTTTGGGAATGGATTCAACATTTATACATGGGTTTGGTCTAGACAACCTTCATTTTGTAATAGCCTAAAAAGGCTCCAGCTGAAGTAGATAATTAATTTGTCCTGCAAAAAGCCTTCTCGGGTTACTCTCTTTGTGTGAAAGATAGTTCCAAACCTCACTTGAGTTTCAACATGCTTGTCATCCAAGTGAGACCCAGTCAAATGGAATGAAGGGATGCTAAATGGGAGAGCTTTGTTTGGGGGTAGCTCCTACTTCTGGGAAAGTTAATTAGGAAGTGAAAACTTAAGTAGTTGATAATGTTCATTGTTGGCTACTGGGGCATGGTGACAAATAGCCCTGAAAGGTCTTCACTTTCTTTTATAAACAGAAAGGTAAGGAATTTGCACAAAAATGCACCAGGGAAGATCTGCTTTCCATCAGGGGCTAAGCACACAGTAAACAACAGAAATAACTTGTTTTAATAAAGCATGGTGTTGAAACACTTATCAACAAGTCCTTTCTATGGGTTTCAGAGGCTATATTTGGATAAGAGAAACCTTTGTCTAAAAGAACATGGTTTGAAATTTTCTTCATGTCAAGGTCAAGAGACTTGAAGGAAAAGTGGATATATATATAATCACAAATTAATCTCCCAGTAGGCTGAGAAATTATAATTAAATATGCTCTTCTTACTTGGAGGTAGATATAATTGTGTGTGTGAGGGGGAGATAACTCTGAAAAAATGTCTTATCGGAATAGTTGAATGGATTCTGTTGTTTTAAGGACACACTTACTTCCAGTTCTGGGCAAAACTGTACCAATTCCATAGAAATTTCTTCAAATTGTAAAAATGTATACTATGCTGAGAAACTATGACAAGAATGAGCTGATGGTAGGCATATATACATCCAGATTGAGGGATTTGAGAGAGCGAGAAGGGAAGCTAAAGAAGCAAGACTGGGCAGTGTAAGCAGACAAATTTGAAAGGAAAGAGTAGAGGAGGAAAGTCTAGCATTGGAGAGATAGCTCAGTGAGTAAGGTGCTTGCCACACAAAAGTGATGGCAAGAGGTTGGATACCCACACCTGGGCTTTACTACTTTTGACTATTTGCCATGGTCAAGTGATAGGGTTAGGTAAGAAGGAAGAGTTCTAAAACAATCTGAGACATCTTCCAAGGAAGGACAACTCTCTCTTTTACTTTATTTTAATTGTATATTGTATTAAAATTTTAAACGGAATAGGGAAGTACTGCAGAAAAGGGTAGGTACTTAAGAATTATCCCTCTTAGAAGCTCCATGGCCTCATTCCTAAGTTGACATCTTGATGGCCCCCTTCTCTCAAATTCCCAAACCTTGCTTGCCTGTAAGTTTGTTATCTTGGGATGGCTCCTACTCTACCATATATGAGAAAGAAGGGAAACCACTTACCCTAAATCCGTGCCTGTACCATGTGTCTCAAATTTTGCCCATTCTCTTTGTATGACAATTAGTAGGTGAAGTCCACCCTTGCCTGCATGATCTGCTTGGGCTCAAGGACAAAATGGAAGTGCATTACAGAAGAGAGTACAGGGAGCAAGATTGCTTTTTAAGTGGAATTAGACTCTTAGAGTTTAAAACAATCCTGACCTTTCAACAACTGTTGAATTTCGGAAAGGATAGATTTTGTTTGAAACAAAAAAATTATGTCCGTCTAACTGTGTATCTGCCTATCTATTTAGTATCTTCACTGTAGGAATTCATCATAAATTTGTTATGATGAGTTATTATGGTTGAGTTTCACTTTGGATTTACTTTCATTAGCAGTATGCTCATTCTTTGGTTCTTGAACAATCTAAGAAGCATAATTTTTTTTTGTACATGTAAGAAGATTCAAAAGTTCACATGACTAGATTGTTGATAAAGAGGTAATATATGTAAAAGGACTAGAGGGAACAAGGTGAAAATAAGGCTGGCTCTAAAGTCTTTTGATAGGGTTTGTATAATATCTAGGTAAGTTTATTTTGCAAATCAAAGTATTGAGCTATGATAAGGAAAGTATTTTTTTTTACCTTTCTTTTTTTTTAATAATTTATTTTTTATTTCTTCAAGTTACATCTCAATCACAATCCCCTCCCTACTCCCCCCTCCAGTCCCACCCTTCCACCCTCCTCCCCCTCAGCCCCACCATCCTCTTCCCTTCTTTTTTTTTTTTTTTTTTTTTTAGTTTAAGGTATTTATTTTTCCCCCCAACAGCTCTCCCTTTCAGACCAAATAATGGTTCTTTTTCTTATAACTATAAATACAATACAAAACAACAGAAATAAATAGGCCACGATTATAAGAGTTATATGGCTTAGCATACATTCCCAATGTCCAGTCCATATGTATTTGGCACCTGACTTTAACATTCTACTATCTAAGCATCTCCATGAGTTTAAAGTTCTATATCTAACTCAGCTTTCTTACTAACTTGCCTCATAATTTTAAAAATATCTTCTTAGATCCAGAACACCCTCTTGATTCCTAAACAACTCAAAATTTAACTATGAGACTCTAGCTATCTATTCTTCAACCACCTCAGAGACCTGAGAGGGATAAATATATCTGATTACATAGGAAGTGCAGGGCCTGCAGCTTCCAAAACTAAAAAATGACATACCAGTGGCTGCCTGGACAGTTCCCATTTTCTCTCCATACATTACAGCATCAATCTTCAGCCATTTGGCCCCATTTCTCTGACAGATATTGGTTGTAGAGCAGGAATTATGAAGGACTTACCTACCCTGTCTTGGCAGAGCTAGGCTGTCGACTTATCTGCTTCCAAGTTTTGTCCTTTTTGGACAGAAGTCTGTCTACAGTTGAAGGAAGTGGTTTTTCTTGCCAAGAGAATGGCTTACCACCAATTCAATCATCTCCCACTGGAGATTCTTCGATGCTCATCTTCTACTTGGAGTAATAAAGGGGATGCTGTCAGGAGCTGACATGTCTCGATATCAAGAAATCTTAAGTTAAGAAAACATCTTTGAATGCCATATTCTGCAGATCTCTTGAGGTTTTTGAAGATGCCCTATCTATCTCTTATATTTAGATAAGCAAATATTGCTTGTCTCTTAGCAACTTGATTT
>CAJQZJ010034075.1:5759096-5791596 GCA_907164525.1 Lophiomys imhausi | reverse complement strand
ATGTCAAACAATGCATTTATTGCGTATGGAAAGACAGAGTGGGTGGTTTAAGTATGCTGTGGCTATTTACTTCAAAGGCCCCATTCTTTGTGTCAACATGAGCAAACTATAGTAAGTCAGGTAGTTATAAGGAGTCAGATCTTTTCTTACAATAAAGAGAGTAAATAGATCACACACACCCTGGGAAAAAAATCTATCTGTTCTCATTTGCTTTTCTGTGGTATACTACATTATGTGAAATACTACAGTCATGGCAGTGGGGAGAGGAAACCACCACAGAGCATCATACCCTCCTAGTACTTGAAGGATTCACATCTCAGGAAAGAACAAGTCCCACTTGGTTTCTTTTATGATTAAATACCCAACAAAAGCAGCTCAAGGGAGAAAGGATTTATCTCAGCTAACAGTTCAAAGGTATTAACGTTATGGGAGGGAAGTCAAGGCTGCAGGAGGTTGAAGCAGCTGGTCACATTGTATTCACAACCAGAAAGCGGACAGCAATGATGCTAGTGCTTGCTCCAGTTTCTATTTTGTACAGTACAAGGAACCCCTGGGCAGGAAATGAAGCCACCCACCATGGGCTGATCTTCCTATCTCAGCTCACCTAACTGAGATAATGCTCCACAGGCATGGCTAAAAACCTGTCACTTGGGCGATTCTTTATCCCATCAGCTTGACAATTGACATTAATCAGCACACTAAATTCTTGTAATCTTTGGTCCTCCACCTTTGCCCCTTAGCCACCTTGAATGCTAGCCTTGCCCTTTTGCAAATGAGGTCCCTCTCAGTTCCTGGAATGAGTCCAGATCTTTCTTCATGTACCAACTCCCCTTTGCTAGTCTCATTGCTTGAAATATACTTTGCTAAGCTAATTTGTACTTAGTCTTTAGAACTCAGCTTAAGTATTTCCACAGGAACCATTTTTTCCTTTGACTTGACTTAAGTCCAGTGTATTTTGCCTTAAAGAGCTTCTAATAGCTCTTTATGGACTTTTGAAATTGGACAAAAATGATACTATTTCCAAATATGACCCAATCTAATAGTCAGCTGTCAATCTATTGTTGATTTTAAAAAATCTTTTTTTTTTTGCAATGGTATTGAATACACTATTGCCTTTTTTCTTCTTCAATAATAGTTCTGTATTTCCAGAGTTGATTTTTCTTATCTTTATATTATGATGATTTCTATTAACTTTCTTAAACTGTTCATAACTTTAGTCTTGTTTTTAAATAAATTTCCATTTACATTTTGGTCTTATTTATTTATTTTTTTATGTGTGAATTTGTGCATGTTCCAGGGTGTATATATGAAAGTCAGAGGACAACTTGTAGGAGTCATTTCTCTTCTTTGACCTTGTGGATTGCAGGGATGGGACTCAGTTCATCGGGCTTGGTGGCAACTACTTTTACCTGTGGAGCCTTTTCACTGGTCCTAGATTATTATTAACTATTTCCCCACTGCTTTTCAAATTATATATATGTATATATACATATATAATTTATATATACATTATACATTATAAATATATATGAAATACACAGTTACAGTTTAATAACTCATTATTGAACAAACATCTATGTACCCAGAAGCCACTTCGTAAAGTAGCCATTATCCAGATGTATTAAGAAAAGGTTATTTGCTTTTTTTTTGCTATATGTTTGTGCATACTTAAATTATATTTTAAAATTACTTATTCTTAAAACTTTTATGTCTAATCAAAATTGTATATATTTTATCTCACTTGTTTTTTCATTCAGTATTACGCTTATGCACAGAATAGGTTGTGGGTATAGTTGTATATCATTTCCAAATTGTATTTATTCATTCTATATTAACTCAATAAAAACTGAATTACTTCCAAGTGCATAGTTTGGGGCATATATTCTTCGCATGTGCACATGGTTTCTATTGGATATAGCTGCCCATATTAGTTATATATCAATTTTTAGTGGGTAATGACAAACTTTATAAAATATTTCCTTTAACAATATAGTGGAAATTTCCATTTCATTTTGTCAGTGTTTGGCACTGCTAGACTTTGATTTTTTGTCCGTCTTGTAAATTTGAAGTGTGGCTTCGACTTGTATAACTCTCATTATCAAAGAGGCTTCATGACTTCTATGTGTTTAATCATGCTCATATGTCCTTTTGGGCTATTTGCTTGATGTCCATGGAATCTTCACTCTGTGAGTGTTCTCTGTATCGTCATTCAGAATCCTGGGTTTTTCCCAACCGCGTGATCTCTCACTTCGCGGAATCTTGTGCTCTTCTGTCAGATCCCTTGTGTGTGGCCAGCAGGAGACTAAAAGAATAATTGAAGGAAGAGGGAGGGCCAAATGGAGAGCATGAGTCTTGCTTGCGAGTGCTGCTTCTCAGTCATTTCCAAGGCCAGGTGCAAAGTGTCTGATCCTTTGGAAATGTGTGGTTTTTTAAAAAATGTTTATTTATTACTTCAAGTTACATCTCCATCACAGTGCCGTCTTTCCACCCCTCCCAGTCCCGCCCTCCCACCCTCTACCCCCTCTCCCTTCTATCCCACTCCTCTGGAGTGGAGTGTCCCTACATAACAGTCCCCACCCCAGTTCAGCAGTCATATGAGGGCCAAGAGCTTCCTCATACACTGGGGGCCTACAAGGCAGCACCACTAGGGCAAAGTGTCTCATGGACAGGTAACAAAGTCTATATTCATGTTTCTTTTGGTGCATTGGTTGTAGTATAGATATCCTGTACTATATGGCTAAAGTCCAATTATAAATTTTAATAGTACCTACAATGAAAAGGCTGTTACATTCAGAAAACACAAGGCCATACATACCATATTCATGTTTACAGTTTTGTCTATGTAATAATAGAGGAAAACCTCTATATTGTCTTAAAGTATACATTCTCATATTTTATATCTATATTTTTTAATCAATTTGGAATTAGTTTTGTGTATGGTATCATGTAGGCATCCAATTTTATTTAAAATGTTATATGTTTAATTGTACCAGCACCATCTCGAAAAATCAGTCCTATTAATCTACAGTAGTATCTGTTGTAGGTACAGGTTCTCAATTTTTTTTCAGTAGTTCTCTGTGTCTCACAATGTCAATATCACACATCATGAAATATGAATATGCATTCTCTTTAAAATAAAAATATTTATAATCACCTCATTTGGGTCTGGGTTAAAACATTTAACTGTTGTTCATGTCATGTCTTTATAATGGGCTGTATAATAGATTAATAAGGTGGTTGATGGGCTGGCATTAGTTTATAAAGGTACTGTTGTGAAATTCTTTATTACATTTGTTATTTCTCTCTCTCTCTCTCTCTCTCTCTCTCTCTCTCTCTCTCTCTCTCTTCCCGGTATGTGTGTGTACATGGCATTCATGTGGAAGCCAGGGGACAACTTTCTGGATTCAGTTCTTGATTTCCACCATGTAGCTCCCAGGAATTGAATGCAGATCATCAGATTTAGAGGCAAACGCCTGTGGTTGAAGTTAGGTCTCTTTATTCAAATTAGTATGCAGTTCAACCTAACATCTGGCAGTATATAAGGAGAGGCTGGAGTCCCTTGAACTTGGGCCGAGATGGGCAGAGCTCATCAGTGGACGCCATAGTTCTGTGAGAAACACGAAATGCCTTGTTGAAGGGGCATGGCTAAGAAACACACAGCTGTAGATGACATCAGTTGCTGTGAGAAACCACAGGACCGCTGGACATCTCAAGAGATGTCCACGAGACCACCGATGATCACAAACGAGGTAATGCTATATATAAACCCAAGAACTCCATGTGGTGCTCTCTTCTGCTTCTTCCTCTTGCCCTCACAGACTGAGAAATGAACACTCGCTGGAGAAGTGTACGGCAAGGTATGCCTTTCGTCAGTATTGAGACCACAATGGTTATAAATTGAGAGTCCAAGATAGAGATTTTTTTTTTTTTTGCCACAAGTCAGACAGAGAAAGATCTTTTGCAGCAAATAAGACTGGCAGAAAAGATGGGTGGAATTTAGAGGCCTCTGTGAGAAACTAGGCCATGAAACACACATGGATTGAGGAGATTGTAGAAGTCTCAGCTGATGGAGGAAGCCAACCTCAAGTTTAGTGATTAAAACAGAATGACTTTGTAAACCAGCCACAATCTAGCGGTTGAAATAATCTGGCTCTACAAACTGGGCAAAGTTAGGCTCAACAGACACTAAGCTTAAAAGGGAATGCCTGCTGGGACTGCCATATCCAGATTGCTAAAACCAAGTCATCCTGCATGGACTTATGCTAAGAATATTAATATCCTTTTAAGAAAATTAAAATAAGGTTAGTTAGGTGTTCTTAGATATGTATTGGGCTTTAGGTATTAGGTTATAGAATATAGGTGTTTTATAGGGATTTGTTAAGAACTAATATACCTGTTTTAAATAAAAATATTCTCTTACAAACACCCTTACCAGCTGGGTAAGGGTTCACAAACCCTGAAAGGTGTTATTCCATTAAATAAAGTTCACAGCATTGGAACCTACAGAGCATTTGTATTTCAAGTGATCATTCACATTTTTCTTGGAAATAGTAAAGAACTTTAATGTTTTAGCATCTAACAATTTTAGAATGTCTGACTGGTGATAACCACTTCTTCCTTTTTTAATTGATTAGTTGGGAGTTTCACATTATTCCCCTCAACGTCTCACACCTCCCAATCCTCCCATGTCTGTTCCCCCTCCCCCAGAAACCCCCCTCCAATAAAAGAAACAACACCACCCAAGTCCATTGTGTGTTGTCAATACACTCACTGGAGCATGGTCAAACTCCCAGTGTCCAGCCCTGCAAGAGTAGGTGAGTCTTTCTTCACTTGCACTCCTGCCAGAACCCATGAACTGTAGAGAGCCCCAGCGGTGGCCAGCAATGGGTAGGCCCAACTCTGTGCCTGTGGCCACACCACCCTGGCACCACCAGCAATCACTTCTTAATCTCTTTCTGCTACACCAATGATAGAGTTCTCTTGTACAAGCTGTGTATTGTTTGGAAAGTACAATTTAACATATAAAATATTAGTAAAAGTTCTCTTAGGAGTTTTGCTTTCTCATTTTCCTATTTGCCTTAAGTCTATTACTTTTGTTTGATTTCTGAAGGTCTTAATTTCTCTTAAGAATTTAAGAAGGATCCCGATGTACACACCTATCTTTTGCACCATTCCTTGAAAGCTCCATTCCGTTTAGTGCTCAACTGCTTTCTCAGTTACTTTCCTTTCCTTTCTACACTTAATGGAAAGGGGAGGGTATCTCTTTCCTTGCAGGTTTTTGAAGAATCCCCAGTGAATCCAAAAAATCTGTTTCTTACTGTTTTCCATTTTCCCCTTTTCACTGACATCTTAGTGTATTTCAACTTCTTGCAGCTCTGGCTCTCCATGACACTGCTCATGCATTTTATTGATTTTATTGCTTCCTCTCTCTCCCCATGGCTCCCTACCTGTTCTATCATGATCCACGTGTGGCTCACAAAGCTATTTCATGTGGCTCATAAGCTGCATGTCAGTCCACTGCTGCTTCCTTCCCACACAGTGTAAGTCACCAAAGAAGTCTTTCTTAGGCCTCTTAGCAAGTTTCTTAGCAACGGGTAGGACCAATGCTCACTCATTTCAAAGTTTCTTCATCTATTGTGGAAATACATCTTTCAAGTTCATGGCTCATGCAAGTGGGAATATCAGAGAAATTTTACTGGAAAAGAGTATCTTACTGAAGAGGTATATTGCACCAATAGGAATTTCACATTTCCTTAAGACTAAGGAACCAAATGTGGATTTTATAGTACAAGTTTGGGAATATGGAACAACAACAAAAACAAAGGTGGTTTTTTGATCTACAACTAGATTCATCCTAGATTTGCTAGATTAAAAAAAAAAATCTTGGCTTGGTAGTAGACAACTATTTTAGTTCCAGGATAGAATAGAAATTAATTATCCAAGTTCATATTCTCTCTAGATTTTCCCTCATCTTTTTTCCTTAAGGGGAGTCTGTCACATATAACACACATGCAGTAGTATGGAGAATATGGTGTTCTTATTTGGTTTCTTTTGGTTTATGCCTAGCTATAGTTCATCCCCTCAAGCCTGGGCCTTGCTGACTCCTGATGTTGTATTCTGTCCTGTCTCTCTGCCCTTATTCCAGTCAGGAGGCCGGACTAGTTTATCTTGGGTTGACCAGCTTTTCTAGATACTCATGTATGTGCTTAGGGGAGGGTGTAAGAGCCTGGGTCTGGAAGCTTCCTCTATAGAACATGGGGATGTTCATAGCTCCATGAAGTTTTTTTCTTTTTTTCATTTTGAAATGTTTTCTTTTTCTTTTTTAATTTAAGGTGTATTTTCCCCCAATATCTCTCCCCTTTAATACAATAAAAGGCTCTTTTTACAATTAGGAACCAATTATGAAAATTATAAGATATAACATACATTCCCAATGTCCAGTCCCTATGTATTTGGCAACTAATAAGAATATTATATCATCTATCTATCTCAATGAGATTAAAGTTCTATACCTAACTCATTTTCCATCCTAATTTGCATTATCAACTTGAAAACATCTTATTAGACCTAGAACGTCCTTTTAATGTTTTCCTAAACAAGTTAAAACTTAACTGTGAGACTGTAACTATCTACTCTTCAACCACATCGGAGACCTGAGAAGGATTAATATGTCTGAATAAGCAGGAAGTTTAGAGTCAGCAGCTTCCAAAACTAAGAAATGACAGACAACTGGCTGCCTGGACAGTCCCCAGTTTCTCTCTATAATGATGGAGCATGTATCTTCTTCAGCCTTTTGGCCCAATATCTCTGACAGACATTAATTGTAAAGCAGGAAGTATAAAGGATTTTCCCACCCTGTCTTGGCAGAGTTAGGCTGTTGACTTACTTAGTTCCAAGTTTTGCCCTTTGCGGACAGCATTCTGTCTACAGTTGAAGCAAAGGCTTTTTCTTGCCCAGTGGCTATCTTGCCACTAATGCAGCCATCTCCAAATGGAGATTCTTTGATGCTTGCCATCTACTTGGAGTAGGATGGGGGGTGCTGTCAGGAGCTGACTTGTCTCAATATCAAAAAATCTTAAGTTAAGAAAATATCTTTAAACGTCATATTCTATAGATCTCTTGAGGTTTTTGAAGACCATCTCTCTCCGTATATTTGAATAAGCAAATGTTGCTTGTCTCTTAGCAATTTAATTTATTATTAACTTAGAAAACATCTGTGATACTCTACACTAGTATGTAACAAAATGACAAATTCGAGAGATTGTTAGTTTGCATTTCTTAATTATCCTAAACTGTTTGTGATAGTTGCTATCAAAAGGTCTAGAACTTCTCCATGAAGTTTTTTAACAACCTGTCTTCCCTAAAACATTCTTCAGTTTCTGCTTGCTTACTCCATTAAGTACTATTATGGCCAGGTGGAAGAAAACTTGATCTTGCCAGTTTTACACGGTTACTAACTTGTACTATAACACTTATGTATTAGCTAGTAGGGGATGGTGATTAGTCTAGCTGGGATTCTGAGAGAATCTTTTCTCATTGGTTTGCAGCTTTCCCACTTATGCTCTGGGAGACAACACAGAAGCCACCTGCTCTGCTGTGGCCTCCTCTTGACTGCCCAGAATTTTCACTTATCAAAGTCTTTTGGGTTCAACTAGGTTATGAATGAGTATCAGCAAGGATGTAATGGTTATTACTTCTTTCTATCCCAGGATGACAGGGCTCTCTTCTCCTTTTAGGTGGGTGGATGACATTACATCACCTGGCATTCATCCCTAGTTCTTGGTGTAAACGATGTGTTCTGGGTCCCACAGGACTTTGTGATGCCAAAACCAACCTCTTGAATTTTTAGAAAAACCTTCTCCCTTTCAGTTGCCTGACTCTTGCAACAGCAGAAACAGTAACATGGCTCTTTTCTCTGTGTACAAAATTCTGTTTCAGAACTTCAAAGCCCTTTCTGTCTAATGCTCCCTCCATCTTTAAGGAATTACAGATCAAAACACCTTATTTCTGCTTAAAATGAGGGCTTGGGGGAAGGTAGGCAATGGGGCAACTCAATTTGGCATGTGAATATTACTCCATAAAATTGTCTTTCTTCATATGCAACATGTGAAAATCACCCAATAAGCTTACTCTCTCCCTTTCTCTTCATCCTTCTTTTCCCTCATCTCTTCTTCCCTCTCTTCCTTCTTCCCTTCCTTTCTAATTCCCTCCTATATGTCATTCTTTGTGGTGGTTATCTGTAAAAGCTTGTGACTTGTAAATACATAAGAAAACTAAACAATCATAATTAACTTTTGAAATGGAGTTATAATGTCCATATGTGCTTAAAACATTTGAAAACATATCATTTCACTTTTTATTTTAATAATTCAGGAATTTTAGTGGAGGAGAAGTTCATGGAATTTTTTGTGAGTAGATAAATATTTAAATCTTGAATCTGGGAATTAGTTGCACATCCTTGGATAACTTACCGAAGTCTGCTGAGGTTTTAATTTTAATTCTGTAATACTGTGATCAACATCTTTTCTGTGATGTCCAAAGAAATGCTGCCTAAGATGATAACAGCAACAATAATAACTACCAGCAAAAGAGATTATATGATCAAGAAAAAAAATCACACCTGTATCAATTCAGTACTATAATAATTACCAGATTATATACTCAGCTAGTTTTGTTTTGAGTATGTTGGAAAGGAATACTATATAGGCCTTCTTAACTCTAAGCAATAGAAATCCATAGTCAGTGATTTAAGTAAGGACCATGGGTTTCTAGAAATGCCAGGAAGCCAAGAGAACAGATTTGAATAAAGGAAAGAAACAGAGAGCTGGTAAAGGACTACATTTGTGGACTAAGCCATCTAAGAAGCACACGTCGCCTCTTTCCCTTGGGGATGAGTTTTACTGCTTCACCACCTCAGCTTGTGGAAGCTCAGAAGTGCCACTTCGAAGCTTATCTCCTGCATTCCAGGGTAGGGGCTCTGCAAGCCAATTGTTGTTGTTGTTATTGTGACTGTTTTATTTTCCTCCTCCTCTTCCTATTCTTCTTCCTCTTCCTTTGCCTCCTCATTAGTTGTCTCATTAGTTTCCAATCTACCATCTGAATATCTGTAGGACAGTGACTCTTCAATCCTCACAGCCTGCCATGGTTTGATAGAATTGGTATTGTGAAAATGGCCATCATATCAAAAGAAATTCACAGATTAAGCATAATCCCCAAGAAAATATCATAGCATTCTTCACAGCAAATAGAAAAATCAAATCCTAAAATTGAAATGGAAGCACAAAAGACCCTGGAAAACAAAGCAAAAGAATGTTTTTAGGCAAAAAGAACAATTCTGGAAGCATTACTATACCAGATTGCAAGCTCTATTACAGAGTTATACTAATAAGAATAAAATGGTAATTGTCCAAAAACATACATGTAGATTAATGGGACAAAATAGAAGACCCAAACATGCATGTGCATTATTACAGCTCTCTGATATTTGACAAAGATAGCAAAAGATACACCCTGAAGGAATATGCTACCTTACCCAATAAAAGAGATACAAGTGTGACTAAGGGTTTAGAGATGAGGATAGTATCCTGATTCTCTAGGTGTACCCAAGGTAATCACAAAAGTCTTTGTATGAAGGAAGCACTGATTTAGTCAATAGTAAGAATTGCTATGGCAGAGTAAGACATTGGTACACTTGAGGTAATGGCTGTGTAGGGAGGAGTGCAGACAGTCTCTAAGAGTTGGACAAAGTGAGGAAGCAGATTCAATATCTAGACTTCTATCTCACAGACATTGGGACTACTAAGATTGTCTGAGTTCCATTCAGATGATCCTAGATATTTTTAAAACATCACATCTAGCCTTATCTTCCCCTGACAAAAGTCATCACGAGCTACCATTTTCCCTTGATTAGTATTCTCTATTCTCCCTACTGCCTTTGGTTTATCTTTCTCCTCAAGCTGTTTTTAACAGGAAGTTACTTGACTTACTCATTTTGTATTCACATTTCTAAGACTGCAACTCCTGTCTCAACATATCCGACATTTCAGAAAGGCATGCATTCAATTTAGCAAAATCGTTGGGTAGAGACAAGTCTGAGACATAAATGTAGGATGCTTCTCTCCCCAGACTCTCTGTCTCCAGCGGCCATCACTAAAACCCGTCTCCAGTCACAGGATCATCAGTTTGTTTGATTTTCTACATGTATTAAAAGCCTCTGAACTATGCAAACCCTCTCCAGACATCTTTGTAGGAAGTATCGAATGCATTCATTAAAGATATGCAAGGGAATTCAGTAACTGACCATTAACATAGAATGGAGGAGGAGGGTGGCTTTTGACTTAGTATCTAAGTCTTCATTTGAATTTTGCTTACAGTTTTGGGAATTTTTGAATGCAGTTTTGAGAAGGAATGGGTGGTAAAGATCATGTTATTTCTTTTGGTCCCACAACTACGGACATGCTTCATGGACTACCTCTATTAGACCTGGCCTTGAACCATCTGGTTTCTAAGTCCTTGGTGGAAAACTCTCTAGGAATGAAGTGTAGGTAAACTTTAGTCAGTGTTCTAATCACTGTAGGACTTGCAGAAACTATTTAACTTGATATTGCAGCTGCTTCAACACGAGGCCCAGAGGTCTTGTTAGGTTTGCATTGCCACTTTCAAGGAGCAGTGCAAGAATCATTATTGTCCTTTAGGTGCAGAGCCACTGTCAGGTCCTGACGTCCGGGTCATTGTGAGATCACACAAGGATGGGGAAAGGCCATAGTGGTCTTTTTTCCAAGTGGCTCTGTCAAGTATAAAAATTAAGCCTACTTTGAGCTGGATTTTAGGTATTGTTAATGTATGTTTATGTTAGCATTTCTGTCAAAACACGGATAAAAGATAAATGTATCTAATTAAAAGAACATTTTCTTAGAACTCCTGGTAATAGATACCTCTTTGTGAGGTCTGGAGGTATGGCTTTTTCTTTTTAAAGACCTGATACAGTTGTATGGTTGGCTGTGAAGAGGAGAGAGGGCCTCACTGGCAGAACTATCCAGTGTGGAGCTGTGAGGAAATGCCCCCAGTCATGGTTAGGTAAAGTTTGCTTATGTTGGGGAGTTATATAGAGTGTACACATGTAAACCCACTGCTGACCTTGCCTGTCACTAAGTAATGTTGTCCCACAGTATATCTGAAGCAAATTCTCTCTTTCAGAAAGTAGCGCTTCTCCGCCAGGACTGGGAGAACCTATGATCTTTAAATGAAACCTGCTTAAAAAGTAGGAGGAATGCTCTGAGGGTAACGTCAGGCAATTATTGCTTTCTTTACTTCCTCAGTTCTGTAGGAGGCTGCTCTTTAGCTGTTGAGGAATATGTTACTGACATCTGTGTTTCCTTGTTTTTCTGTGGGAGAGAGGCTAAGTAAATGTGGGGACCAACAGGTGATTTTTCTTGATTCATCACAGGGCAAAACAAACATGACTTATTGTCCATAAGACAGATTTCTAGAAAATAGAAAAGGTTTGCCATTTATTTAAAAAAAAAAACTCCATGGCACCTTAAATACATGTTTTGTTTGAGTGCTGCAAGAAAATGGTTTGCCTTGTAATGAAGAGATTTGGGTGCTGGGTATAGGTGTAGTCACTTCCCAAATAAGCTACAATGGTGGCAATGTATTTTGACTCTGAGAATCATTTTCTGTTTGAGGTGGCCAAGTACTCTCAGAGTGATTCTAACCTTGTTTGGTTTAATGTTTGTTACCTAGGACGTGCTATGGCTTGGATAAATAATTATTAGCTTCAAAACTCTTGCCAGGAAACCTTGATTCCCTCACATGGCTGGAGCTATGAAAGTAAAAACTTATACTCATTTTAAAGAAAGGGCCATTTGGAGATTAAGAGTTACCAAGCTCCCAGAAACGAAATGTGTGGATTTTGTCACTGTATCAGCAAAGGCTTATGTTGTGAAATTCACTTGTGAGTATAGTAATTCTACCACCAGAGGGCTCTATGTTTTCTCTTGAAGACAGCTGGAACAATTTATTCTTTTCTTATTCTTATGTCCAAACTATACAACAGAGCTTAAAAGCAAAAATACAGCTTTCTATTAACACATTCTTAGTTTAGAGGACACATAGAAAAAAATCCGCTGGTAGGTTTCTAGTGTACCTTTATTTCCTTTGTAAAGATAAACCTTCCTGCTGGGTTCTTCTTGTCCTGTGCATATAAAGCTGCAATTCTTATTTCTTTGACAAAATTTGAGGTCTCCCTAAAATAGTGAGGAATGAAGAGATTGAAGATGCTGTTCTGTGTTAAGCTGGCCACCCTCAGGGCGTTCTGGTCAACCATAAGGAGTAAGCATCTTAATGGACAATGTAGTAGCAGCTGTCTGTGGAAGGAAAGCTTTGAGGCTCTCAGGAACTGACTGGGGGCATTGCGCTCAGCAGCAGCATGGAGGAGATACATGGAGGCCAGGCATAATGAGGTAGGCGGAATTTCTGTACACATGCTAGAATGATCATTGAATAAGGAAGTAAATGGTGTTGAGGATAAAGGTACCGCACTCAATCCATTTGTATATGAGAATCTCTAACATGCTGCCTTCTAGTAAGTAATTAAAATAAGGTAGAAAATTGTATTTTTATTTTTATTTGGTTCAATGAATTTTCTAAATATCCTTAGCTTTCTCTTTGATCCAAGAGTTATTACAAATAATATTTAATTTTCATTAATTTGGGTATTTCCAGTTTTGTTTTTGTAGGTTATTCATAGTTTAGTTGTTATGAGAAAACATGTTTTGAATGATTTCAAACATTTAAGTTTGAGATTTATACTCTAGCATATGGACTGCATTTTTACTAATACATGTAGGTTCATACTATTGAATCAATGATTTCAGATATTTAAGTTTGAGATTTACACTCTAGTATATGGACTGCACTTTTACGAATACATGTAGGTTGATATTGTTGGATTGAGTGAAAATTGTATAACATCATACACACACACATATTATCAAGTAGTGATTTTTATCTTGTTATTGAGAAAGCAATATCAAAATGGCTAATCAGTTTTTTGAATTGCTCCTTTTTTTACTTTTCTTAGTTATTGCCTAAAAATTATACCTGAATATACATTTGTAATATTTATTCATAGTGCCAGAAACATCTTTTAAATTTTGACATGTCTCTATTTGTTTTTAGAAGCAGTTTTATACTGAGGCCCAATGTTTTGAAATGAAAACATTGTTGATTTTATGGTTTATCTTTTCCACTCTTTTTATTTCCAATAAAATTGCTATTTTTATGTAATATATGATCATTTTTATGTTTTTATTCTTTCTGACATTCTCTATACCTAGAAACATTTAGTTCATTCACATTTAGTGTAATTGGTAATGGTAAAATTTTATCTGCCAAGTTTGTTGTTTGTTTTACACATCTCATTCAATATTTCTTCTTCCTTATTGCCTTTTTTGCTTACCAAATCTTTTCAATATATTATAATTATTTTGCTGGGTTTTAGTCATATTTGAGATATTCTGTTAGTGGTTGTTCTGGGGATGTCAAACAATTCTCATCTTGATTATAATATTCTTTGTTTTTAATGAAGGAGTGTTAAAGATTTCTTAAAATTACTTTACAGCCTGATCTCAGCTGGCCCTCCCCCTCTCCTTCAAGTCCTACGCTCCCGCCCAACCCCCCCACCCCATTCCTCCATCCCCTTATTCTCAGAGAAGGGGAGGCCCTTCATGGGTACCAAACCACACCCTAGTCCATAAAGTCAAAGCAAGACTAGGTTTATCCTCTCCCATTGAGGCCAGACAAGGCAGCCTAGTTATGTGAAAGAGAAACAAAGGCAGGCAGCAGAGTAAGAGACAGCCCCAGCTCTAATTGTTAGTGGACTCACATGAAGAACACGATGCACATCTATATACGTATAAAGGGCCTAGGTCCAGTCCATGCATGCTCTTTGGCTGGTGGTTCAGTCTCTGTGAGCCCCCCTGGGCCCAGGTTAGCTTATTCTGTAGGTCTTCTTGTGGTATTCTTGGTCCCTGCAGTTCCTTCAATCCTTCCCCCCCACTCTTCCACAAGACACAAGACTCCCCAAGCTCCACCTATTGTTCAGCTGTGGGTCTCTGCATTTGTTTCCATCAGCTGCTGGATGAAGCCTCACAGAGGACAATTATGCTATATGTGGTACAATTACACAATGGAATACTATTCAGCTATTAAAAATGAGGACATCATGAAATTTGCAGGTAAATGGATGTAACTAGAAAATATCATCCTGAGTGAGGTAACCCAGACCCAGAAAGAGACACATGGTAGGTATTCACTTATAAGTGGCTATTAGCCATAAAGTACAGAATAACCAGGGTACAATCCACAGACCCTAAGATGCCAAGTAACAAGGAGGGCCCAAGAAAGTATGCTTGAATATCACTCAGAAGGGGAAATAAAATATCATCTGAAGTAGATGGAGGGTGGGAAGTGGATGGGAGAGGAATAGGGAGAGGAACAGAGGTGGGGATCAGGAATGGGGAGGGGGAAAGGCTGGGGAAAGAAGGAAACAGTGGGGGGAGGCTTCCAGGTCTCTACAGGGGTGACCCTAGCTGAGACTTCTAACAGTGGGGATATGGACCCTGAAGAGGCCACCACCTGTAGCCAGGCGGGACTTCCAATGGAGTGAGGGGGACACCAACCCACCCACAAAGCCATCGACCCAAAATTGTCCTGTTTACAAGTAGTGTAGGGATAAAGATGAAGCAGCGATCGAAGGAATGGCCATCCAATGACTGGCCCAACCTGAGACCCACCCTATGGGAGAGAGTCAAGCCCAGACACTAATAATGATACTCAACTATGCTTGATTACAATATTCTACTTCTGAGTAATATTGACTTAATTTTCCTAAAATACAGTAACTTTTCACCAGTTGCTCCTGCTATTCCTTCCTGCACCTTTTAGCTCATATCATGATTATTGTAACTATGGATTCTATAAATCCAGGAAATTTGTCATGTTGTTGTTACTTTACCCAATTTCACCTAAAACATAAAACAAGAAGGAAACATACAGTCTTTTACATTTTCCACACAGAGATTTGTCCATCCTTTGGTATTTTAGAGGTGTTTCTTTTCTGATAGATTTCTACTCATATTCCTTCAGATGGGCTTCCAAAAATATTTCTCTAGGTTTTGTTTTATGTGAGAAATCTCTGTTTTATAAATTTCAGTAGACATAGAACTTTGACAATTTTTGTTTCATTTCTTTGGCTGTGTCATTCTGTTGCCTTCTGACTGCCATTGTTTCCGATTACAAACTGCTCATTAGTCATGTTGTTTCCCCACACCCGGTGAATCATTTGTCTCTTGATGTTTTCAAGATTGTTTTCTTTGTCTTTCTTTTGTATGGCAGTTAGGTTATAATATGCATATATGTGGAACTTTAAAAAATTTATTTATTCATTCATTATTTATTTATTTAACATTCTATTATTTCTTTTTCCCCCCCAACATTTATTTATTTCTTCAAATTACATCTTAATCACAGTTCCCTCCCTCCTCCCCTCCTGGTCCCACCCTCCTATCCTCTTCTCCCTCACCCTCCTATCTGCTTTTTCTTTTTTTTTAATTTAAGGTGTAACTTTTTCCCTGCTACAGCTCCCCTTTTTAGTCCAATAAAAGGTTCTTTTTCTTATAACAATAAATACAATAAAAAATAAGAACAATTAGGCCACAATTATGAAAATTATAAGGTATAACATACATTCTCAATGTCCAGTCCATACATATTTGGCAACTGATAATAATTTCTATTATCTGGCTGTCTCAGTGAGTTTAAAGTTCTATACCTAACTCAGTTTCTATTCTAACTTGCATTAGCAACTTAAAAACATTGTCTTATATCTAGAACATCCTTTTAATTCCTATATAACTTAAAATTTAACTGTGAGACTATAACTATCTAGTTTTCAACCACATCAGAGACCTGAGAAAGATAAATATGTCTGATTGTACAGGAAGTGCAGAGCCACATTCTATAATTTCTTAAGATTTGCTTGTTTGTTTTATGTATATGAGGGTTCTGTCTGTCTGAATGCCTGCAGGCCAGAAGAGGGCAGTGGATCTCTTTATAAATGGTGTGAGATACCATGTGGGTGCTGGGAATTGAACCCAGGTCCTCTGGAAGAGCAGCCAGTGCTCTTAACCTCTGAGCCATCTCTCCAGCCCCCTTATTTTACATTCTAATTACAGATTCCTCTTCCTCCTCTCTTCCAAGAGTTTACCTGTCTTACGTTCATTGAACTTCTTGGTTTTCCTCAAAATTGAGAGTTTTGGTGGCCATCTTTTCTCCAAATATATTAATATTCTCCCCCCATTCTGGAACTCCCATTATACTTGGATTTGTATGTTGGATCCTGTCCACAGGTCTGCAAGGTCTGTAAACTTTTCTTTGATCTTACTTCTCTCTGGTCTTCAGATTGTGTCAGTAGGAAGTGTTTCTTCTGCCACCTCGAATCTGCTGTGAGCCCATCTAATTAAAGTTTTCTTTTCTTTTTAAGTTCTTGTACTTTTCAACCATAGACTTTTCATTTGCTTTTAAAATTGTTTGTTTTTCTATTGTGATTACTTAGTTGTTAAATAATTATCTTCATAGTTTTCTTTCATTCTTTTAATTTCTTGAACATATTTTTAATAGTTACTTTGAAGTCTTTGTTAAATCTAACATCTGGGCTCAATCAGAGTCTGTTTCTGTTGACTAATTTTTTCCCTCTTAGTGTGGGTCATGCTTTCTTGGTTCTTTTCATATCTCTCTCTCTTTCTGTCTCTCCCTCCACCTCCCCCTTCTTTCTTTATTCTGTTGTTGAAAATTTGACATTTTGTGTATTGGAGTTCAGAGACTACGGATTCTGACTTTCTATTCTTAATGTCAATTATTACTATTATTGGGAAACTTTCCTGGGCTTAATTGAAGGACCTGTCTTTTTCACAATATACAGTGACAGATATTCCTGTTGTTTTCAAATTGTATTTCTGGGGTTGGATAGGTTACTCAGTGTTTAACAGCATTTACTGTTTTTGTAGAAGACCAATGTTTAATTTACAGCACTCACATCAGATGGCTCACAACTGCCTGTAACTCCAACTCCAGAGGATCCTATACCCTCTTTTAGCCTCCACAGACATATGCACATATGTAGCATATACTAGCACACACACACACACACACACACACACACACACACAAATAAAATCATCAAGGAATTGCTCCTCTATCTGTTAGGTTATTGGCTAGATGATCATCATAGGACAGAGACTTTTAGACACACACTCTCTGACAGTTAATTTGTGTTTATGTTAAGAAACACATTGAATAAGTATAAACAGTGTTTAGTCCTGCTTCAGATTTTTTTTTATTTTCCTCCACATTTCTTGGAAAACTGCAACCAATGGTTAATATTGACTGTCAACTTGATTGGCCTGAGTCATGCTTGGGAGATTAGGCAAGCGTACTTGTGGATGACTTTGAGGGAATTTCCAGAGACTATTGGCATTTGAAAAACGGGCCATGAGTGTGGGTGGTACTCTCCTGTAAGCTGGATGGAACACAGATGAAAGAAGGAGGAACCCAATTAGAGCCTGTAAGTGCCACTCTTCCTTAGTGAGTCTGCTGCTGCTGTCATCACCCAGGGAAGTCTGATGACTTCCACCTCTTTAACTTTCTACTGCAGAGTCACATAAACAGCACTCCCCCTCCCCCAGCTTCCAGGCTTTCAGCCTTGGAGTGGGAAGACATTGCTAGCTGCCATAAAGCCCTCTGTTCTGAGGCCCTAGATTCTTGGATTAAGCAGTTACCAAGTTTTCTCTCTAGCAAATGACCATTATTGGACTATCCAGAACCCAGTCATGTAATCCAATCTAATAAACCCAAGCATGTATATGTCTACACTAATCACATATATGATTACACAACAACGAGTAACTGTGAGATAACAGTAGATGTGAGAGTCATATCAATAGTGGTGATGTTAAAAGATTAAAAAATATCTAAAATCCAATTATAAGTGAATAGATGTCATGTGCATCTTTCTGGGTCTGGGTTAGCTCACTCAGAATGAGCTTCTCTAGTTCCATCCATTTGGCAGCAAATTGCTTGATTTCCTTGTTTCTGATGGCTGAGTAGTATTCCATTGTGCAAATGTGTTACAGTTTTTTTTTTTTTTAATCCATTCATCAGTTGAGGGACATCTGGGTTGTTTCCAGTTTCTAGCTATTACAAATAAGGCTGCTATGAACATAGATGAGGAAACTTCCTTGTGATTTAGTGATGAATCATTTGTATGTATACCCAGGAGTGGTATGGCTGGATGTTGAGTTAGAGCTATTCCAAGTTTTCTAAAATATTGCCATAACTATCCTACAACTAACACACCAAAAGGGATAGGAACATAGACTTTGTTACCTGTTAATGAGAGACTTTGCCCTAGGGGTGCTGCCATGTAAGCCCCCAGTACAAGAGGAAGCTCTTAGCCCTCATATGACTGCTGAACTGATCAGGGCTGATATGTAGGGGCACCCCACTCAGGAGTAGTAGGATAGGAGGGAGAGGGGAGTGAGGATGGGAGGGTGGGACCAGGAGGGGTGAAAAGAGGGCACTGTGATGGAGATGTAACTTGAAGAAATAAATAAACAAAAAAAAATTAAAAAGAGGAACTCCCATACTCAGCTTTCAAAGGTTCCTGATGATAAATCATTGATTAAGAAACAGATTTAAAAATGTACTTCTTAGAAGTGATGGACTAGTTTGTCTTAGTTAGGGTTTCTGTTGCTACAATAAAGCACCCTGAGCAAAAGCAACTTGAAGAGGAAATGGTTTATTTTACTTAAACTTCTGGGCAATACCCTGTCACTAAGGGAAGTCAGGGCAGGAAATAAAGGCAGGAACCTGGAGGCAGGAAATTACATGGAGGTTGTGAAAGAGGGCTACTTACTGGCTTGCTCAGTCTTCTTTCTAACAGCACTCCAGAACCATCTATCCAGGATTGCTACCACCCACAGTGGTCTGTGCTCTCCTACATCAATCAATAATTAAGAAAATACACTGCAGACTTTCCTGTAAGTAAATCTTATGGAGGCATTTTTCTCAGTTGAGAATGCCTCTTCCCAACTGACTCCAGCTTGTGTCAAGTTAACAGAAAACTAGCCAGGACATAGTTCAATATGAACAAATTAGTTTACAGAAAAGTATGGGTTTAGATGAGTTTTACTCATCTAAGTACACAGAACCTGAAATAAACAAGAGGTCTCTATATTTGAAGTAATTTTATATACAACATCATCTTTCAGAATGAGATTAAAAAATAAAAACACAGAGAAATCTGGCTATTTCCTTTCTGAAACCCATTTTATTAAGACTGTGATTTTGTTTGGAAAAAAAAAAAACTCAACAAAAATATTTCACCATGATTAAGCCAAGGAAAGAGGAAAAGACAAAACGTTGTGGACTGAGTTTGAGTCCTGTATGTGGTGAACTTTCAGACTGGATGTTGGCTTTATGCTAGAGAATTGATTAGTCTAGTTTGTGAGTTTTAGTATTTTTAAAAATTATCTGACATTCAAAGAACTTGAGGACTCCTCATGTTTCCCTCAGTTATGCACTTAGTAAACAAAACCCTTATTTAAATAAAATGAGTTGCAGAGGAAACCGTGAAGGAAATGGACGTTTTCACCCATACCACTTTGTTACCCACATAGAGACAATCCCATCCCAGATGCCCTGCCTCAAGCATCTGTTTGAACCACAGAATGAATGCTTAGTAGCTGAAAAGAGACTAGAGGAGGGTATGGTACCCAAGAGAGTTCTGATTTTCACTCCACTGAACACTATCATGAGACAATAATTTTGTTATTACTTAATTTTAATGTTTTTATTAAAAAAGTTTAATCAGCATACATATTATTAGGCTACATTATGGCATTTCAACCAAATTTTGTTTTTGTTGATTCTCCTCTTCCCCCTCCCGCCAACCTTAACCCTCTTTTTACTTTCTCTCCCTCGCCTCAGCTTCCTTTCCACTTCCGTGTCATTTGTATCCTAGTGCAGTCCCCTCTTCAACATCACCCTGTGTTTCATAGCTTATACATTGGAAGGATTTAAAGAGGTGAAACTTGGTGACACAAACATATAATCCTGCAGAGTTCAGGGAGGTAGCACAAATGATTAAAGTAGGCCTTGCTCCTTCTTCCTTGAAATACATCATTCTCTGAGTACATACTTATTTTCCTCCACTGTTTTGCGTGTGTATGTGTGTGTGTGTGTGTGTGTGTGTGTGTGTGTGTTGGGAGAGAGAGAGAGAGAGAGAGAGAGAAAGAGAGATGAGTAAGCAGAAATATTTCTTTTTTTTAAATATATTTTTTCCTTTATTTTTTTATTTCTTCAAGTTACATCTCAATCGCAGTCCCCTCCCTATTCCCCCTCCAGTCCCACCCTCCCACCCTCAACCCCCCATCCTCTTCCCTTTTTTTTTCTTTTAAGTTTAAGGTATATCTTATTTCCCCCTACAGTTTCCCCTTTCAGTCCAACAAATGGCTCTTTCTCTTATAATAACAAATACAATAGAGTACAACAGAGGTAATTAGGCCACAGTTATGAGGGTTATATGGCTTAACGTACATTCCCAATGACCAGTCCATATGTATTTGGTAGCTGACTTTAACATTCTACTATCTAAACATCTCCATGAGTTTAAAGGTCTATATCTGACTCAACATTCATACTAACTTGCAACACAATTTTAAAAGTATCCTCTTAGATCTATAACACTCTCTTGACTCCTAAACAACTCAAAATTAAATTATGAGACTCTAGCTATCTGTTCTTCAACCACCTCAGAGACCTGAGAGGGATAAATATGTCTGATTTTATAGGAAGTACAGGGTCTGCAGCTTCCCAAACTAAGAAATGACATACGAGTGGCTGCCTGGACAGTTCCCATTTTCTCTCCATACATTACAGCATCGATCTTCAGTCATTTGGCCCCGTTTCTCTGACAGACATTGATTGTAGAGCAGGGGTTATGAAGGACTTACCTACCCTGTCTTGGCAGAGCTAGGCTGTCGACTTACCTGCTTCCAGGTTTTGTCCTTTTTGGACAGCATTCTGTCTACAGTTGGGGCAAGGGACTTTTCCTACCAAGAGATAAGCTTGTGACTAATTCAATCATCTCCCACTGGAGATTCTTCGATGCTCATCTTCTACTTGGAGGGGAATAGGGGGTGCTGTCAGGAGTTGATATATCTTGATATAAAAAAATCTAAAGTTATGAAAACATCTTTGAATGCCATATTCTGCAGATCTCTTGAGGTTTTTGAAGAGGCCCTATCTATCTCTTATATTAGGGTAGCAGATGTTGCTTGTCTCTTGCTGGTTTATTTCTGATTAGCTTAGAAAGTAACTATAATAGGCTGTCATAGTACTAACTGAATGACCAGCTTGCATAACCATTAATTTGCATTTCCTAATTACCCAGAAATATTTCTTTAAGGAAAACAGTAGTATGAGTGAAAAGATATATGGCCAAGATCAGGAAACTATAGTTCATTCTTTAATCTAGTCCACTTCTTGTCTTTATCAACGAAGTTTCAACTCTATTTTTGTTAATTTCGAAATAAAATTGTATATATTTTGAGTGCATGACATGTTTCCAAATGTATAGGTATGAATGACTAAGTCTAACTGTGTGAAAATGCATTACTTCCTGAAGTTATCATTTTGGGGTGACAGCAGCTAATTTTCAAGCATGGAACATATTGCCATCACCATAGCTTTACTATGTCTTCCTATTTTTAAAGAGAGGGTCTCATTTAAAACTTATTAAAAATTATAGGCTGCTCTATACAGAACTCACTATACAGCCCAAGGTGGCCTTGAGCTTGTAACTATCCTCTTGCCTCATCCTCCTAAATGCTGGGAGCACAGTTGTGAGCCACTGTGATGGTTGATATTTTCAAGATTGACAGGACATGGAACCCTCTAGGAGACAAGCTACTAGACACATCCTTGAGGGATTAGATAACCCCTGGGAATCCCTCTTAGGAATCACATTGATTAGGTAATTTGAGATAGGAAAATCCATCCTAAAAGTGGGTGACACCATGTCCTGGGGTTGGAACCAGGACTATAGATAGAAACGTAGCTGGACACCAGTTTTCTTTGCTCCCTGCTTCTTAATTATGAATTCAAAGTAACCAGCTACCTCCAGCCCTGACTACCATGACCTCCCTACCGCAATGGAGCATAGCCCCCAAACCATGAACCAGAATAAACCTTTTTCCATTATGTTGTTTGTGTCATGGTATTTTTATCATGGGAACAGAAAAACAAAATCAAAACCAAAACCCAACCAAGTCAGCCACCATGCCTGGCTTGCACTATGCGTCTCCTAAGAGTACTCATCTTATCTTACTATGATTGTGTATCACTCTTGAACCAATGTCTTCCCCACCAACTATCACCTCCCCCTCCACTCCTCCAGGCACTGTAGCCTCTGGTAATCATCCTGCCTTTTAAGTCCAGGAGATGAACTTTATTACACTCCGCAAAAAACTGAGATCATGTAATATTTGGCTCTCGGCACCTGATTTTTGTCACTTAACATAGTGCTGTCAAGAGTTATCCATCTCTTTTTCAAATGAGAGCATCTTCTTTCTATTGTTGGATAGAATTCACTGTGCATATTCCACTTATTTTGTAGTCTTTCAACTATTGATGGGCATGTAGGTTGAGTGCACTATATTAGCTCTTTTTTTTCTTTCTTTTTTTTAATAAGTACTTTATTTTTTTTCTTCAAGTTACATCTCAGTCATAAACCCTTCCCTATTCCCCCTTCCTGTCCCACCCTTCCACCCTCTTCCCCCCCAACAGCTTCTCTTTTCATTCCAACAAATGGCTCTTTCTCTTATAACAGTAAATTCTATACAAAACAGGAGAATTAAATATACCACATTTATGAGAGTTAAATGGCCCAGTATACCTTCCCAATGTCCAGTTCATACATATTTGGCCCCTGACTTTAACCTTCTACCTTCTAACCATCTCCATGAGTTTAAAGTTCTATAACTGACTTAGTTTTCATACTAACGTGCATCACTATTATAACCATCTTCTTAGATCTAGAACGCCCTCTTGATTCCTAAACAACTCAAAATTTAGCTATGAGACTCAAGCTGTCTATTCTTCAACCACCTCAGAGAGCTGAGAAATATAAATATATCTGATTATATAGGAAGTGCAGGGCCTGCAGCCTCCAATACTAAGAAATGACAAACCAGTGACTACCTGGACAGTTCCCATTTTCTCTTCATACATTCCAGCATCAGTCTTCGGCCTTTTGGTCCTGTTTCTCTGACAGACATCTTTTGTAGAGCAGGGATTATGAAGGACTTACCTACCCTGTCTTGGCAGAGCTAGGCTGTCGACTTCCCTGCTACCAAGTTTTGTCCTTTTTGGACAGCAGTCTGTCTGCAGTTGAAGCAAGGAGTTTTTACATGCCAAGAGATAGGCTTGCCACTAATTCAACCATCTCATACTGGAGATTCTTCGATGCTTTTCTTCTACTTGGAGTAGAATAGGGGGTGCTGTCAGGAGCTGATATGTCACGATATAAAAAAAAAATCTTAATTTAAGACCACATCTTTGAATGCCATATCTCTTGGGGTTTTTGAAGATGCCCTATCTATCTCTTGTATTTAGATAAGCAAATGTTGCTTGTCTCTTAACAACTTGATTACTGAGTAGCTTAGAGAATATCTGTGATAGACTGTCTTAGTAGCTAACAAGGTGACATGCATGCATGACTAGGAGTTTGTTTTTCTTAACTATCCTAAACAGTTTAAGACGGTTGGTATCAAGAGGCCAGAGTTTCACATTTCATTTTTAAGTATCGCTAGGTACGATACCATTAGGAAGCGTTACCTTAAATTTTGTATCAATATACAAAGATCTATTCAAATGTGGCTAAATATACTCTTAATTTTGCATCAATATACAAAGATCAATGCCTATGCGGTCCAATACAATCTTAATATTGCGTCCATATACAAGGGTCAATACCATTGTGGCCAACTATAATCTTAATTTTGTCAAATATCAATACCGACGTAGACCAATACAATCTTATTTTTGCACAATAAACAATGGTCAATACCACTTTAGCCAAATATACTATTAATTTTGTATCAATATACAAGGGTATAAGGGCATATTCAATAATGTGACCTTTCTTCTTGATCCTTCCTGTGCTGTCTATGTATATTAGCTCTTATGAACTGTGTTGCAGTAAGGATGGTATTGGAGCAACTTCCTTAATGCACTGATTCCATTTCCTTTGGCTGAACACAAATTACCGAGATTGCTGGATCAGGAGGCAATTCTGTCTATAATTTCTTTAGGAAACTTCACATTGATTTTTATAGTGACTATACTAATTTACTGTTCCCATAAACAGTGTGTCAGAATTCCATTTTCTCCACATCTATTAACATTGAAATACCTCTCTGTTAGTGCACTCTCCTAAAGACGAGATGACACTTTATGGTGGCTTGGGTTTGCATATTCTGAGTGATTAGTAGCATTCAGCAGTTTTCCTTAGTTGATTCTGACCTTTTGCTTATTTTTTGATTAGGCTGTTTGTTTTTTGATGTTGAGTTGAATTCTTTATATATGTACAATTTATAAATATATAGACTCTATAGGTTGTCTTACTCTGTTGATTGTTCCTTTTTTTAAGCTGATACATTTTAGTTAGATGTAATCTTATTTGTTTATTTTTACTTTCATTGTCTGTGAACTTGAAACCATATACAAACTCATTGTCTACATATTTCATTTTAGTATAGTATAATAGCATATTTAAGTATTACTAGTGGATGTTTTCAGGATACAATTATGGAGTTAATTACTTGTGACAGAAACAATATGGCCTGAAAAGCCTAGTATACATAAGTTGCAAAGGTGGCCTTGGACTCCCTGTCAACATCTGATGAGTGGCAATTCAACTCAACCTTAGTGACGAAGGGACAGGCACAGTGGGTTTGGAGCAAACTGAAGAGCATCAGCCCGTGTGTTACAGAGCAGCTCCTAAGTGCTGTGACCAGATCATTAACTACTGAATTGACGACACAGGATTCTGAGATCTCAGTTTACAAGCCTTACCTCTTAAATTTGATCTGAAGTCTTCTCGTGTTTAAAGATTGATTCGTTAAAAAAATACCACGGGTCAAACTGAGAAGTTTGTGAGTTCAGTCTAGATTTGACCGAGTACTATTATATTACTGAGGATCATTTAATTTTTATTATTTCTTCTTTAAAAATTTTGTGTGTTCTATTTATGTATTTAGAAAACAAATATATCATGTTTCTGTTTTCCTTATTCCCCGTATATATTTTCAACCTTATCTTTTAAGTGTGGTTATTTTATAGAAGGATATTTCATCTGATAAATCTGTTACCCTTGAGTTTTGAGGATCTCATTTCTGTAGCTGCTTGTTCCTCTTTTTACCCACTTGGTACTTGTTTTTCCTTAAATGTCTGTTTGCATTTGATTGTAAATACACCATACTTGAAGAGTTTATTTGCAGGAGTAACTTGAAGCTTGAGATAAAGTGATTTTTCCCCCCTCTCCTCCCAGGTGCAAAACAAAAGTCCAGATCCACCTCCATCCAAATCAAGGTTTCAAATGCCATGTGCCATGATAATTGTGAAACAGAAAAATAAATAAGAATGTTTATTTTAGTCTCCTATTTACTGGGAAGAGATTCTTCTTGTCTATGCTTTTTATCTGTTTTTAAAATGACCCATTGACCCCAGTTTGTGCAGTCTCTTTACTTCAGGGGTTATGGACCTTATTGACACATAGTCCAACTACAGGAGCCGTACTTTTGAAGAAATGGACTTAGGCTCCTTTAGAAACCACCAAGTGTACCCAGCTCCTCAGTTAGGGTGACGGCCCATAATTCATTCCCCTCCATGCTAGAATGTTGCCTGGCTTGATCTTGTGCAGACAACCACATGTTTTGAGTTCATGAGTGTAGTTGTCAGTTCAGAAGATACAGTTTAACTTTGATCCTCCCAGACCTCTGGCTCTTACAATCTTTCTACACTGTCTTCTATGATGGCTCCTGAACCTTGGCAAGGCACTGGGCCATACATATTCTATTTCTGGCTGGGCATTCCACAGACACCTATTTTCTGTACTTTAGTCAGATGTGAGTTCCTTCATGAACCACCATCCATTGCACAAAGAGAGTTAGCTGATAAGGTCTGACTGAGAACTGCACTAGTTTTGGATAGAGAGGTATAAATTTAGAGAGCTGTGTGATACTACGTCCATCCAGGTCTAGATTTTTAAACCATTAACCCCCTCTTCTAAATGAGACCAGAAAAATGTAAATTCAAATGTGTTGGAACTGACCAGTGTCCTCAAGGCCAGAACAGTTTTTCTCCACTTTCTGTACTCCACATTTTCCTCCAGTATTTTTCTGGTAATTCCTTACTTTCTTGTTAGATTTTGACATTTTGAAAACATAATTATGTATGTTTTATATCTATGTACATGAATACTCATACAAATGGGTATATAAATATCATGTGCTAGCAGTTCTAGGCTTAATGAATTATCAAATAAAAGCCCATCAGTAAGAAGCTAGAGCCTGAGCAACTTCAACCCTATCATTATGTAGATCAGAAAATTTGAAGTGAATTGCTGAATGATACACAAACAGCACATTGTGATATCAGACAGCTTTCCAGTTTATCTGACTCCCAAACTAGACCTCTTCCTATCATCTGTACTTTCTCTACAAATGTCAGTGACACACTGCTAAGTGGTTAACAATTGGGTTTCCTGAAAAAACAAATTTCAATCATTATATTTTTAAAATTTTTATGATGTAAATATGCTATATAATTTCACCCCACCAATTTAACAAACAAACTCAGAATTGAGAATTGTCTATCAGGAGCTTTTAAAATCTGGTTCCTATATCCCACGTCGAATAAAGAGAGAATTAACATTTTTGAGTGTCCTGTACATCAGAATTTTTAAATCCATTTAGTCTAGCTTTTTTTTAAAAATATTAGAGTTTTTATTTGACATGAGCCCATGAGAAATTTATCATTATTACATATTACTATTTTTATAATTAGTAAATTATAATTTTTACATATAACTTTTTAACATAATTTTACATAATAATTACATATAACTATTTTTCTCTTCATAATACCTCTTTGCTGTCTTTGTCTTTACATTTTTTTTAATAATTTATTTTACAACAAAGTTGTAAAGCTGCTACTAGAATCCTGATTCTGTAGATAAACTCTAAAGTTTCACCAAGATAAAGTTGCTCACTTAAAGGCACACATTTAGCAGCCGGCAGAATCCATATTTAAACCTAGGCCTTTCCAATGGCTGGTGACAGTATTTTCCTGCCAGGAGTAGTCTGTGGGTGGTACAGTGCTGTCACCATGCCTGTAGAAGATGGCATACTTGGGAAATGCAGTGAAGATGTTCTTTTCAGGTAAAACGGTCTGCACATTTCTTTCTCATCATCTGCTTATGGCTGGTATTTCTTTGACTCTATTATGCCTTTATTGTAAGTACTAAAGTTCAGATGTATGTTTTCTTATCCATTTTGGTTTTGTTTTAAAAACTTCATAAGCTTGCCCCAGACCTGTATACTACAGTTCCTAGGTATATCTCATGTTTGGTTTTTGATGTGTATGTGCCTTAGTTTCTTGAGAGCATCTGTCCATCCATCCATAATTGTGCCAGACATGTTAAAGATTTACATGGAAATCTAGCACAGTGGAAACCTGCTAAAATGTATGAAGGTGCTTCTAATGAAGTCTCTTTAGAACAGGGGATACAGAATCTCAACTGGCCATCTCTTGTTACCAAACAAGGTTTCATTCAATTGAGTTGTTGGCCAAGGGGGGGTCCAATAGAAATCCTTAAAACAACGAATTGCTCTCTCCAAACTGGCAGTGGGAGCTCCATTGCTGAGAACAACATCCGTACAACTCATTGAACATGGACAAGTCCAGTTGGTGCCTACCTGGAGCTCTCACCCCTACATTCCAGTATATGTAGTGTGCGAAGGTACTCTGCAGGCTACAAAAATAAACATGGACACCAACTCAACCACAAAATCCTTGAGCTACAATTTATCCTACTTGCAATATATACAGACACAAGCATGTGCACATACATGCACATACACAGAGACACATGCACACACACATGCCCACACATACATATATACACACAAGCACATGCATACACATATATATGTACACAATACATGCACACATATACACAAAACAAATACATACATATGCGTAAGCATAACCAATAAACACATAGAGGCATACATATACATGCATAAAACAAACACTTTACCTTCAGAGCATATGCCAACCTGTGTGTTCAACGGGAACATTAAAACACTCTATTGAGACCCAGTTGTTTGCCTTCTTCAACACTGAAATTCTAACTGGCCTAGCGTCTTTATGTCTCTTCCCTAAGGGGTGGGCACTGTATGTGGAGCTTCTGCTAGTCTGTGGCAACACATTGTTGCCAAAATGGGGAAAGCTCTTAACTTTTACTGTTTGCTGTGCTTAGTTGGAAGCTGTTTTGCCATCTTCTACTTCGGAGTTTCTTGAACTCATAATGATTTCTTGGTGTCAGGCAACCACGCATGTGTGCTGTTAGTGAGCACACATGCTTTTCTATGAGACCCGTTAATCTCTTTGTGTGTGTGTGTGTGTGTGTGTGTGTGTGTGTGTGTGTGTGTGTGCGTGTGTGCAGGTACATCTGGGGCTATGTTGGAGGCAATACATGCATATGTGTGGAAGCCAGAGGACGACTTTGGGTGTCATCTTCAGGAATGCCATCCTTGTCTTTGACATAGTGTCTCTCCGTGGCTTAAAGCTCGCCAGTTAGGCTAGAGTAAGTGGCCAGTGGATGCCAAGGAGCCCAGCGTCTACTGCCCCTGCAGAACTGAGATTAGAACCTTGCTCCACCACACTCCACATGTTGATGTGGGTGTGAATGAACTTTGGTCCTTATGCTTGCATGTCAAGTGCTTTACCGAATGAACAATTCTTCCAGCCCCAGCTATTTATTACTTTGCCAATGAAAACAATGCTTTCTCTTACTGAGTAGAAATATTTTCAGTCAATCAGAGACCTTCTGGGAAATCTCTATCACCCCTATCACTCTTTGCGACTTTATTTTCCTCTGGCTCTTTTACTGTCTCACAAAGAGAAACCTATTATTTCTCTCATTCTCTCTCTTGTCTTGAGATTACATGCTCCAAGAGAATAGGCATGTGTTTTGTTTTGCTTAACACTATTCCAAGAACCTACATTGCATCTAACGTTCAATAACTATTAAAGATGCTGTTATCTGTGTACATGTTAAATAAAATTATTTCATGTCATGTAGGAAAAAAAAAGGTTAATGACTTCTGTCCTAAAGAAATTCTCTAACACTCAAAGAATGCTATGAGTGTTGGTACTCCCCTCAGCAAAATAAATAAACAAAAAACAAATAAATAGAACATCATGTAACAAAATCTATTGCATTTCTTAAAGTTGAGAAATCAAAGTAGCTTAACTGGGAAGATGGCTATCTATCTCTTCTTTCCATTGTCCCACAGTTTTGCTTGTAAAAAGTGTCTGTATGGAGAGGGAAGGAACATATTTTAAAGTGACAAGCAGACACACTAGCATTCTCCAGTGGTCCTCTCTCCAGATGCAGAGGATGCCCCCTTTGACCTACTTGGAGACTCAGTTAACACATCCATTTCTAAGGAAAGAATTAAGTTCCTGCTGCCCTAATCCCAGCTGCAAATTCCTAGTCTTGTTCTGCCCCTTTCAACAATGATTTAATATAGATACATTTAAAATAATAATCACGTCCTCCCTCTATCCTCCCCTTCACAGCTGCAGCTTCTTGCCTTAAATTTCAACTGGACTGTGATTAATACATGGGTTTAAAGAAACCGCCATCTCTCCCTTTACTTTTCTTCCTTGCAGCTGTGTTTTTCTCACCTTCGTAATTCTTTCTCTCTCTCTATTGTCCATACTTATTTTACTTCTAGACTTGCAGAATTGTTTTTTTTAATACTGGATCTTGGGCTAGATAAATGATTCAGTGATTAAGTGTATTAGTTGTTTTTGCAGCAGATCTAGGTTCAGTTCCCAGCACCCATGTGTTAGCTCACAACCATCTGTAATTCCAGCTGCAGGTGATTTGACCTCTGTGGACACCAGGCATGCACAAGGGAATATATATATATATACACGAAGGCAAAGCGTTCACATACATAAAATAAATTTAAAAAGTTTAAACACGGAATCTTGTATCTTGGATATTTCAGAGTCATAGCAGTGTCTTCATTCTGTGGTTTCATCCTAGATTCAGAAATTCTTTGAATAGATTGCATAACATGGGTTTAAAAAAGGGGGGGTCATGCTGAGAAATACCTAGTGACCCCAAATACCTAATGACCCCACATCTTTTTGTCTTAACAAAGACAATTCTCCTTGACACTTAAGTGGGGCATAGTGAATCCCATGAGCTCTTGGGTACTAATTATGATACCCACTGCTATTGGGGCATTCTCCTCTTCATGTACCACTCTGTAGACCAGGCTAGCCTTGAATTCACAGAGATCCACCTGCCTCTGCCTCCCTAATGTTGGGATTAAAGGTGTGCACCACCACACCTGGCTGTTACAGACAATTTCCAACTGCCATGTGGGTGCTGTGATTTGAACCTGGGTCCTTTGGAAGAGCAGCTAGTGCTCTTAACTGCTGAGCTAGGCCAGATTTTCTAATTAAAGTGAAATTCATGTTCATTAAAATTATCTAATTTGAAGTGTAAAACTAAATTATATTTAGTACATGGATAGTGTTTTGAAACAATCACATACTTTAACATGCTCTGATTTTTTTTTTTATCACCTTGAAAGGGGCCCTGTGTCCTTTGACCATTCATTCTCTATTTTCCCTCTCTTTAGAACCTGGAATCCACTAATCTTCTGTTTCTACCTAATAGTCATATATTTGGATAGCTTTGTCAACTATGCTGCTAATTTGAACAAATCTCAAAATATAGTTCATTCCACAACTAAGTAATGAAGGTCTCAAAGCCACAAGTATCTGGCAACAGAAAGAGACCAGCTCATTGTAGTTGCATTGGGAATATCTTAATGACTAATTAAGTGCACGGAGGCCTGGACCTAGATCTGACACAGGCTTGATTTTTTTTTTTGAAACCCAGCTTTAATGTAAAACAATTTGTATGTTGTAAGAAAGAAAAATTTTCAACTCCAGTCAGTGGCAGCTAAAAACCTAACAATAACCATTGGAAATATTTAGATGAACCCACTTAATAGCATGGGAGAGGATGGCAGGATACAGATCAAAACCAGAGGAATAGGGATAGATGCACCACAGAACTTCTAAGAACTAATCACAGACATTTTATAATAGATCTCTATCTGTGTAAATAATAAAAGAAAGTGGACATTTTTAGAAGTGTTTAATTTTTCTTGTCTTACCTGTAATTTTGGGTCCTCGTTCTTACTGGATTAATTCTGGAAGTTCTTACAATGTAGTGAGGGTTAGGTTTTGTTTTTTTTTTTCCTCAGATGTGTATCCCTCGTTGACATTGGCTGCCCACTGTGCTTTCTAGGATGTTAGTTCTAGAAGGTTCTACAAGACGCGATGTCAAAGCGATCTCATATTAGTTCACCCGTTTCACATTCCTTTACTCAATCATTGCTTACTGAATTACTCTAACTCAGCGAGCACTATTCTAGGTAAAAGGACATAGCACAATAGAAAGAAACAAATTTGTAAATTGCAACATTTTTTTCTATTGATAAGTCCTCAATTTAATAAGAAAATGTTAATTTTGATGTCTCAAGAGAAACTTACAAGATTTTCTTTATGAAAGATTTGACCGTAGGGAGCATCTCTCAACCCCCCCCCCCACCATGTGTGTGTGCGTGTATGAAGCAAGCATGTATGTGTGTGTATGTGTTCAATATGCATGTGAATATATGAAGAAGGGTACACATACCTGTGTTGTATGGATACATGGGGGCCAAAGGACAACTGAGAGTGTTATCTTCTGGAATCCTGTCCAGCTCTCTTGAGACAGGCTCTTTCATTGGCCTGGAGCTCACTAATTAGTATAGAATAGATGGTTAGGGAGGCCTAGGAATACTCTCATCAATACCTCCTCAGAGCTGGAATTGCAAGTTTGTACTACCATATGTTTTTTGTTTTTGTTTTTGTTTGTTTTGTTTTAACATGGGTTCTGGGATCAAAATAAGATATTTATGTTTGGGAGGCAAGCCCTATGCCTACTGAGCTCTCTCCCCAGCCCTGCAATATATATATATATATATATATATATATATATATATATATATATATATAT
>CAJQZJ010034075.1:5733045-5759086 GCA_907164525.1 Lophiomys imhausi | reverse complement strand
TATATATATATATATATATATATATATATATATATATATATATATATTCTTTTAAGTGTAATTAATCAATCATGAAAAATATACATTTCCAGATTCTTCTACTGTCACCATTCCATAGTAATTGCCCAGTAGGTCCCCTTGATTATATTCCATAGATTTACTTATTATCCTCTAGGAATCATAACGCCTTTTGAGGACATGACTTCAGTGATCAGCACTAAACCTACCTCCTAAAGAGTACACTTTTCTACAACCTGCAGATAGGAGCACCCTAGAAGATGAACCTTTAGCACATGGGTCTTGAGGGACATTTCAAATGCAAAGTAGAGTCAACTCAGACTAATCCTGGTTCCTTAGATAGCTCTGGCCATGCTATGCCTTTCTTCCTCCTAGGAGCATAATTGAGCAATTGTTCCCTTGCTGATTTATCAGGGAAGACCACAGACTTTCACTCACCCACATAACTTACAGCTGATTCCAAGAATGTGCCGGGCTGGGGGGGGGGGGGGGGGGACCCGGGGCACTGCCAGGCTCTGATCCTCTCCAAGAGATAAACCTCAAGGCTTAGGAAATCCAGAAGAGAACAAGAGCAAGGGAAGTGTAGCACCCTGTTTCCTGCCGATTTCTGGAGGGTGCTCATTTCCAGTCTAGAAGATTACGTCCTTAGCACAACAGGCTTTTAGTCAAGCAGGAGAATATGAAAGGCCAAGAGGAGCAGGATTTTCAGATTGCATGTACCTTAGCAGTGAAATTTCAGAACCTTGGCAATTATGGTCAGTGGGTTAGATAGCTTTGAAATGGTCTAAATTCATCAAGTAAAGATATTATAACATGTGTTAAGACCCTAAGTTTAATTCCCAGCACCAGCACACACACAAACACACACACACACACACACACACACACACACACACACACACACACACGGTGTCTGCTACAATTAGCACCACACAAGAAAAAGAAGAAAAAGGTAACTTAATTAGATTAAACAAATTTAATATACTTTAAAAAGTATACTTAACATTTAAGAATTGATAGTTGGAGACATACCACATAGGTACTCACATGCAAACATCTGTTTTAATTTTCATTTTTTTTTTTTTGTCAAAGGTTTATTAGGATTTAATTCTGGCCAAGACTGGTCAGTTCCTGACTTAAAAAAAAACTATATGGCTAGGAAATTTCCAATGCTGCTTGAGATATAAGAATTCTATGCTTTGATAATAATCCCAGTGTGGTACCACCTTGCTTCTTGTAACTCTCTCCCCCCCCCCCCCCGTGACTACCTTAGGCAGCAGAGAGAGAGCTATGATGCACAGGCAAGACTAAAAATGACACAATGAAGAAACCATGAAGAAAAGGCCATCCAATGCTCTACTACCGTATCCTGCTCTTGGCATAAATTTTTATTTTTACCAGGACACAAATTCATTCATTCAACAAAGCATGTAATTGACCGTTTTCAAGGTCTGATGCGTATCCAACTTCATACAAATTGCTTCAAGTTAAAAGTTTCACTCCAGCCTGCAATGGAGCCCAAACCAACAGAAAATTTCTTCTGCAGGAATTTCATGCAGAATGTGCAACACCACTTACTGCACAGGGTAGACATTTTTTCTTATGTAAAATACTCCAAAGCACACAAAGTCTTATCTAGTTCTCTTTTAAACTTCTGCTATATAATTTTTCTTTGCCTGTTCAATAAATGCATTGCAACCTGGTCCCTACTGGTCCTAACTGATACTTGTGCACTATGGGTAAGATGTTCATTATGATCATCCTGTACTTCAATAACTTAGTAATATGAGCTAGAATTTGGTTAGGCATTCTCCCATTGCATTATGACCCATGATTACTTTACCAGCTAGTTATCATTCTGCACCATGAAATACCAAGACTTCCAAGCCACTAAATTGTGGCTCTCCTTGGAACAACTCCTCAAATCCTTTTGCTCTGTTTCTGTCCTTGGCCATAACATTCTTGAGCTTATTGTCATAGCTATTTAGTGAGGTTTGTGATACAGGGACACTTCCTGTGCATGGAATGTGTGTTAAATGACCAGCTGGCTCTGAAGTACAAGGGCTGAAGGTCTCAATTCAACTGAGTGGTGAAAATTATTATCCTTTTGAGTGGGAGATTCTGCTATGAAAGTTTTGTAACAACTTAGCTTCCATTTGGGCCAGAATCTTTCTGACCAACTTTTTCTTTATAAGTCATGAATACTCATCGAGTTTCAAGAGATACTCAATGAAAAGCAGGTGTAAAGAGGTGCCTGGTGGAGATTCATCCTCTACTACAGTGGATTGGAAGATAATACAGTGACATGAAGGGATGCATAAAATGAAGGTATAACAATTAATATGGTTTAGATTCATTGGAATGTATTGGGTCGGGTTGAGTTGTCCTGGCCAATGTGGTCACAGGATCACAGACTTGAGATTCCAAAAGATCATTACAAAAAAATTCTCAGGGCTTCTTCAAATACTTCTACTAAATACGTTCCATTTAGTAATTGTGAGATTGCTGAGGACCTGTGCAAAGAAACAACATTTACATGTCTCTTTCTGTGATCAGCCCCCTTACCTTGCTCTAGTCCAATAATGACCACTTTGTGAATCAGCTACCTTTGTGCAATCTTCTGTGCCATGTTGGAAATCTACACCTTTCCCTGGGCTTCTTTTTGTCTGTTTTGAGTAAATGGACAGTGTTTTATTCCAGGAATAAACAAATGTTTTCTGTAAAGAAACTAAATATTTTGGGCTTTGAGGACAATACAGTCTCTGGGTCAATGTTTGTCACCTTTGTACATACAGCAGTAATAGAAATATGCTAATTTGTGCGTGGCACTGTTACAACAAGGTTTTATTTGTGTTAACAGGTGGTGACCGTGATCTGACTGGCAGATTGTACTTTGCCAACCTCTGTTCTACATTGCAAAATACAATGCATTTTATTTTTTTGTGTGTGTAAGTACTAATTTCTCTCAGTGTTTTATCTCTTATCATTTTTATATCTGATAACTCTGTTTTTGGAGCTAATCTTACCGTGTGTCCCAGGCTGATCTAAAAGTCATCATCCTCTTGCCTCAGTTTCTCAAGTGTTGGAATTACAGATTGATGAAACCATTTCCACCCATTCCTACCATTAATGACTTTTTAAGGATTGTTCCTACCTCAGTTGAAACCTCAGCACAGTTTCTCTTTGTGAAGGAAGTCTTCTTTGACCACCTAAAGTAGATTTTCCCATAGATTCTTTCTTATATCACCCTGTTTGATGTTTTAGAACACCCATTTCTCTTTGAGCTTGGGGGCTTATGTCTGTTTTCTTAGTTATGTTTCCCTCTCTGTGTTCTACACACTGAATAGAAATGTCTCAAGAGCAGAAATTTTGTTTTTATTTATTGGTATTTCCCCAGGGCTGTGAACAATACCTGGTATGTAGCAACTGCTCAGTAAATTCCCCAGAATTATAGCAAGTTGGACCACTTCTAGAAAAGTTTTATGAGACCGATAAGAAGAGACTCAATTTAGAGCAGTTAACCTGAGCAAAAGTTATTTTTAAAAGGCAACTTTATGAGGAGTGTCTCAAAAGTGCTTCCAAATATCACTGCTTCTCATATTTTCTGGATAAAAAGCGTAGGAGCCATATAATTTATAAAAAACCTGAAGCCAAATTCTACACTCCTCTCAGAATTTTGATAGCTTTTAATTGTGGATTTTGTTTGTAACAGATTGCCCTTTTCATGATTGGGTGAGAATGTCTATAAATGGAATTTGATATAAAATTTGAGATTACACCATTGTACTTGAATTCAATTAGTAACAATTGTTTTCATATTAACAGAGTAGGTCTTTGAACACTCAAGGGGCCTTCTAGGACCTAGAGCGGGATAGACACATACTTTGGCTCTTACACTGACCCTTCATGCAGCTCCTTCCTGCTTTCTTTCTGGTGGTGAAGAGGAAGGAATGACCTGGTTCAAGGGCAACAGGAGAGGAGGGAGCCAAGCCAAGGGACTGCAGAATCAACACCCGGCAAAATTTCCTTTACCACATCTAGCCCATCAACATTTTGCGAAGTGTTTATAGTTATCCCTTTCCTTCTTTTGTCACCAAGGAATTTCATTTCCCTCTTAAGTGGCTTTCCTGAGAAAGGAAGTGGGAAAGGAGGAATGGAATCCAAACCACCACATTTTGTTCTTTTGGAGCCTGTCCTGCCCTCCTGTTTGAAGTTATGTAGGTCGCTCTATTTGTGTCTGTTCTACTTGTACCTGCTCGCCTTCCAGCTGGGGTTTGTAAAGTGGCAGAAGTCTGACCTTTTGGTAAACACCTCTTTTTAAAATGAGTGTACTGCTGTGAGAGCCATCTGTTCCAAAGGGGACCCAGTACTAACCATTGTTCTAAAGCAGTTGGCACAGGCCATAGGCATTTCCTGGGTGTTATGTAGAGTGCCCACCTTTCTTCCATCAGCAGCATGCTTTACTTTTCTTGACTATGAGGCAGTTCTCTTTAGGGTCCAGTGTGGTCTTTATTCACACAGGACTTGATCATTCTACACAGGGACAACAAGTTGGCCTTCTTGTTTTCCACAGAAACCTGACTCTAGCACCCAGACACTAGAGTCCAGCTTCAGCTGGTCTTTTTTGGCTCTGCCATTTTCTAAGAAAAGACCAGAAGTTTTAGTGGATGAAGAGAAGTCAAACAGGATCTCACAGCTTCCCGTTTTCTCTTTTCAACCCCCTTGAGAACAATGTAGGTTGTGGGAGTTAGGGTAAGTCAGAGAAGAAAAAACAATTTTGGTGGTTTTATTACACTGATGACTCAGTACACTTACAGGCAGAAAATATTGAATTTGCAGAAGGGGATGGTGGCTCTGAGTCCTTTGACATGCAAAAGTCCATCCGATTAGGCCCTTACAGTTTCACTGGCTCATTCTTCCCAGCATAAATGACTTCAGCTATCTCTAGGACACCCTGATGTCTCTGTTACTTTTCTTTCTCAAGGTAGTTTTTATCGAAATGCTTCATTGTGGACTCATTTACACCCCTGAAATCCAATCACAGTTTATTTTAAGTTTTGTTTTGTTTTTTTTTTGTTTGTTTTTTTAAATCTATGAACTTGGACTCTTTCAGTAACCTCATTAGCAGAGCCAGTTTTGCTGGCCCATTCCCTGCTTTCTGCTAAACAATTGATTGAATTGTACAGGGTCCATCTGAGTAAAATACAAGATTTGAAATGCTACCAAGAAGATCCTGCTTCTCAAATGCCTAGGTGGAGTGAAACGGTTTCTCTGAAGCCTTGGAGAGCAGAGTTCAGAAGAAAATGGAGCCGGAGGTTTGCTGCTAACTTGATATTTAGAAACAATATTTGGTTCTAACCAAGCTGCCAAAATGGAATTTTCAACCTATATCCCAACTGCCAGTTCAGCTCATCCCAGGGCATTCAGGGCCTCCTTTGCTCTTCTTACTTTCTTTACAGTCCTGCTTTTCTTTAGTTTTTAATTAAAACATCATCCAGTAATGGGGTTGGGGAGAGAGCTCAATTAGTAAAGTAGTTGTTGTGCAACCACTAGGATTCAAATTCCATCCCCAGTGCCCATGTTTAAGAAAACAAAATAAACCAGACAACCCACACCACCCACCAAACAGACAAACAAACAAAACAACAAACCAAGCAACCAACAAACAAGCCAGGCATGGGTGTACACACTGTGATTCCAGTGCTGGAGAAGTGAAGACAGGAAAGTCCAATGGGGCTTACTGGCCAGCCAGCCTAGCCTAACTGGTGTGCTAGTGAAAGAACCTGTCTCTAAAACAGCTCTTGGGTGACTCTTGAGAAATGACACCTAAGGATGATCGACATACTTGTGCACACATGTGATTACACCACACACACACACACACACACACACACACACACACACACACACACCACTAATTACCTTATGATGATGTTGTATGTTTCTGATACACTAATATGTCAATCTTGACAAGAACACTGAAACCTTCTGGTCATCTGTCAACGCCAATATGACTCAAGGTGATCTATGTCATTTTCTGCAAGAGATTCCCTACCCTAGTTGAACTTTGGTAACACGAAGGCCTAGCATAAAATGTCCCTGAATTTCAAAGGGGATGTAACTTCCTCGTTTGGCAAGAGAAATGACTACAGCACTTCTTTTAATCTCCCAATTGCACCACCTAACAGACAATATGAAATTATCACCTAACTTGGCATAGTAGAGCATATGTGTATATATGCATCAGTTATGAGAGAGTCAATTCATGGGTCTGTAATTCATGGATGATTTGATTTAAAGGATGTTTTGTAAGTGTATGTTTCTCTATAAGTTAATAGTTACTTAAAAGTTGGGGCTGCAGTACTTCTGTGATCTCGAGAACATCTCTGAGCACCTCCATCCACCCTATTCTCTACCCCCCACCCCCCACACACTCATTTTACTTTCTTGCTTACTAGCCCCCCTCTAGGTATCTGGGCTTGCAACCACAAAGGTTCTGAAGGTTATCTCTTCTGCAATGAACACTAGTTCTAATCTCATAAAGTTGGTATCTCACTCATCTCACACCTACTTCTGTCCCGACATGAACATCTGAGCACTGCCTACCATGTTTGGCTCTAAAGGCATGTTCCCAACCATCTCATTCATAATAACTTTTACATTCTCATAGCCACAGATGAAAGTAGTTTCTAGAAAACAGTGCATAGGCTAAGGAATTAAGAGATAGAGGGTAAGGTAAAGAAATCAAAACAGAGTTTCAGGCCACAAGAGCTAATGTCTATGAAAAGTGAATGCAAATATGTCTAGTGGTCAGAGAAAACAATTACCCAATTCTTCCCTAACAAGAAAAGCACAAGAGTTCTTTAGGGAAAACAAAACCATCTCTTAGAACCAGCCTTTGTGATAGACTTTTCTCCCAACACAGATAAGGTGCATACATTTTTAAAAGTATTTTTCTGAGAGACCTCACTGACCTGGGAAATGGCCAGTTTACCAGGATCTTAACTTTACAGACATACAAAGGATCTCATCTATCATACACCCAGTAGGTCTTCTGGGAGCTTCTTCACTGACTGTACAAGAAAACTGACCCACTGTGGTAATTTTACTTCAAATACACACTCACTACTCCTTATGCTGTCTTAACCTCTGAAGTTGAGTTTTCTTTTCTTTTTAAAAAAATCTTATTATACTGAGTGACTTGAACATAAACTCAGAGTTTCCTTCATCTATCTATTTTTTTTAAATTTTTCATGGTTAAAAGTTTCCTCACAGTTAAGCACAAAAAAAACAAACAAACAAACAAAAAAAAAAACAGAAGGTTGCTGTGGTGAGATACCAAGCAGCATCTCAAATTTATTGGATTGCATTCTTGGTTTTGTGTGTTTATATGGAAACCCACTTGTTAGAGGCATGAAGAGGCCATGAAAAACTGATTAGAGTGAAGACAACAGCAGGGTAATAGGACAACCACAAACCATCTTTTTTGTCCAGACTTTTGATTTCCCTGGGCTGTTTTCGGAGTTCTCTTCATTGTCATCTGTGAAAGGCCAGAAGAGTTTGGCTCAGAAGCTGACACTGGGAGATAACCTACCGTGCCATCACTGCCACTGCGTCCCCACCACTCCCTCCTAGGTAGGAGTTACATGCCTGGCTCCCTCTTTCTGCACCAGGGTTCACAGCTCCCAGGGATCTACCTTTGCATCCCCTGCCAGTACCTTCCTCTCTAGTCTGCCTGCGGAATAATTTCTCACCCTGAGATCTGCTCTTGGCTGCCAGTAGGCAGTATTGATGCCAGCTTTGTCTTTCTCACTCAGGTGGCCAAAGGCCAGAATTTCAACATAAAACCTTTCCCAGAGCCCCACACCATCTCAGCCCACATCAAAGCTTTTGTAGTCTGAGTTACTTGGATGAGAGGAACCTCCAAGTACACAGAAGTGTTACAATGAGATGCTTTCTTTGTTCCCTGCTGTTATCTCAATGAATTATGGCTTGTTAAGAGGATATTAGGGGAATTCAGTAACATTTGCTCTCAACTCTCTGCTTCTGGCACCTACCAGTTCGTGTTTATATTCAGTTGCTGAATAATTCTTCTCAGATATTTATCACATTTGTGTTCAGGAGCTGATCCCTGCTACCTACTCTGTAAAATGTTAACACTTCAATCCCATGCTCAAATTCCTCAGTTGTCCTATGTAAAAATATAAATAATACAGTTGAAGAAAATTTTATAATCATTAAGTTCATTCTCCTGAATATACAAAAATTTTAAACCAGTGAATTAATTGTTCAAAGTCTTACATATAAAAATGGCAAAGCTCAAAATGGAGGCCAGAAGTCAAGCTCTTATCTAAGAGTTCTTTTCTCCAAAAACAAAATTTATGAATTTTCCTAATTATAATGCTGTGAAAATAATATATTAAAATGTATGATTTTTCTTGAGGTGAGTAATGAGGTAAATCCTCATTTACATATGAGGAATTAATGGCTGGAAACTTGAAGCTTAGAAACATGTTTTTCTATCAAGTGAAGGCAAGAAGTCAGGTCTACAGACTTTAGAGTTAGAGGGGATGTGTTAGATCCAAGCTGTCATTCATTGACGTCCATACACTTCAATCAGTTGTTTAGCCTCTCTGGTGTTCAGCATGCTCATTGGAGAGATAGACTTATGTCTTTAGAAGATGCTCTTATAACATTGTTATGACATTTCTCCAGTCATCTTGAAAATCATCCTGTGATCCTTGCCTAGCTCCAGTGTCCTCTGAGATGACTTGCCACCATCCTGGATGTGTCCTTTGCATTAGTTACTTTCACATGTCTGTGGCCAAAATTCTCCACTTAAGCAAGGAAACGTAACAAACAACTTAAGGGAAGGAAAGGGTTCTGCTGTCTCATGGTTTTACACAGTTTCATTGTAGGGGCGGGGGGAAGCATTGTTGGAGCAGCTCTGTTCACAGCATGATGGGAGGAACATGTGGCAGAGGCTGTTCACATCCTGATAGACCAGGAAACAGATAGAAATAGAAGCAGGGGCTCAGAGTCAGCCTCAAGGTCACACTTAATGACTTCCTACCTCCTAAAAGTCTTATAGGCTTCTACAATAGCACTTGTGGCTGGCAATCCTGGTGGCAGTTATTTCAGATTCAAACTGTAACAGTCTTCTACTGGCCCTAATGGCTTATACCTATCTAGTTTACAATACAAAATTCAATTAGTCCAAGCTCAAGTGTCCCCAGAGCCTTAATACTGTCAACACTGTTTGAAAGTCTAAGCCCAGAGTCTTGATGGGGACTTGAGGGAATCTGTTTAATTGTGAGCCCCTATAAAATGAAAAAAAGTACTTATTTCCAATATACAATGGCGCAGAGTAAGTACTTTCATTCGGAAAGATCATTAAGGTAGAAAACAAAGACTGGAATAAAGTGAAGCTGAAATAAAGCAAGGCAGCTATTAAATCCCACAGCTGTATGCTTGGTATTCAGGGCATATGGTGGCATAATGTGAATTCCAAAAAGGCTTGGGTGACCCAACCCCCATTGCCCTGCTATTTGTAGCTCATATGGCCTGCTTGGGAGAGCTCCACCTCATGCCAATAGCTTTTCTTAGTGGTTGTCTTACATTCCTGATATCTCCTACATCCTAGGTATGTTTCCATTTCAACTTATGCTTCACCCTCAGATCTTTGTGCTGAGTACTTTTAGGGCTCTGACTCTAGGCACATTGTATGATAATGCAGGAATCTCTCAAAAGTCTTTATGAAAGCCACCATGACCCCTTGTGCTACGTATGCTTGCAAAACAACACCATGTCTATGAAACCAAGTTTTGCTACCAGTTTAAGCAGTAACTGGGCCTTCTTTGACCAGAGCTCCAGAAGCCTCTGAATACAGGCAAACATTCTCCTAGGTGTCTCTTTTCCTGTACAACATCCAAACAGCACTTGATTCTCAAGGGAAGTCTTTAAATTGAGTTTGGGTTGTTATACCCCAGAGTCTTTGACATATGGGTGTTATACCAACTACTGAAATGCCCGAAAATCACCCTTCTGAATGAACCAGTGACAATTATTTGTTTTTTTCATTTGTTTAACACATATGTGATGGCATACTTTTAAACTATTTACGATTATTATATTAATATGTCTATACACCCTCCAATCTACCGACCTAAGGTATGGGAGAAAGGATATGATTAGAGAAAGAATGTAGATTTCTTTAGTCATAGGTCTTTGGAGCAATTCATCAGCAGTCCAGCCAAATCAGCCTACACAGGAACAAGTACAAACAGCAATGGGAACACAGCTAACCAGGAAACCAGAAGCAGTTTTGGGGAGCACCAGCAAGGATAGCCAACGAAGCAGCGGCGGCTCTCTTGGTCCCAAATGGGACCTGACTTGGGCTCAGCCCAACCTGGGCCACAGTCTTCAGCAAGTCTCAGCAGCACCAAACTTTGGCAAAGTGTTGTATGGAGTTTTTCGAAGTGAAGCAGTGATGAGAAACAATGAGAGGCAATGCCAAGCAAAAAGCCCCTACATGTTTCCAGAGCCTCTGTTTATACTACCTGAAAATCTGCACAAAGATGCTTTCCAATTGGTCAACCCCATGCCCTCCACACAAGGTACTTCCTGTTGACCAAGATCACTCGGTCTCCAAGGAGTCTATCAAAGGATATAAATATGTTCCCCACAAGTGACAGTTTCCAGCTGGCAAAACATCACATGCTCTCCATCAGGATGCCTTTCATGCCCCTTTTCAAGAGTGTTTTTCAGTGGTAGACAAAGTACTCCCACATCCCATGCTGGAGACCAAAACAAAAACACATTTATTCAGCACAACCATGTTTCTAAAGAAATCAAAACTTTGTCCACACATATGACTTCTTTATTCATAGATTTAAGTTCATCTTTTTTCCTTTTCTGGCTAAATTGAACATTTTTCTACATCTTTCTGCTCTGCTTTTTGCTCACAGTAAACTTGACTAAGTACAGCCACCAATAATCTAGTCAAACACTGTCTTCAAATTTCTTCTACCAAATTAGTCTGTTACTTTTGAATTCAGTGTCATCAAAAATTTTAGGACATGTGCAACATGCAGACATAGTTTTCCCCAGGGTGTAACATAAATGATCTTTAGTTCAATTCCAAAAGGAGTTCTTACTTGCCTTGAAGCCTCACAAGTGCAGTATTTACCATTTACAAATTCTTTTGGCATGGTGGTTTCTAAAATTCCCATCAGAATTAGTCTGAAGCTTCTGTGGCTCACGTTTCCAAATGAGTTCCAAAGGCCCCAGAACAACATGGTCAGGTTTTCTCAAACATACTTCCCTGGCACTAATTTTGTGTTTAAGTTATTTTCCTACCACTGTGACAACTTCACCTACACAGAAACAAGGAAAGAGTTGTTTTATCAGGTGCCCTCAAACGTCTTAGGAGCCATCATAGTGGAGACGGTGAGGTTGAACAGCTCAGTCCCCATAGTGAAGGCAGGATATGTGGTAGAAGGTGTTTACAGTACTGCAGATCAGGAAGCAGAAAGCCCAACAGGATCCAGGGTGGCTTACAATCATATTCAGCCCACCTAAATAATCTAGCTTAATCTTATCTCCAGGTAGAGGGAGACATGAAGTGACATACAAGCAAGGCAGCTAGGCAATAGTAGATAGAAAAGAGGAGTGGTGAGACTACAAGGCAAGGCATGACCAGATTTTGAGGAAGCATGACGGTTTACAAGGATCATGGGAGGGTTTTTCCTTAAAGCCTTCAGAGGGATTTTGAAATTGCCAAAACATTGATTTTGGATTTCATTTGAGAATTGTGAGAAATATATTTCTGTTATTTTCAGTTCCCGAGTTTCTGATCATTTGTTGTGAAACAATTTCCTCTGAAATGAGACATTCTATTTAGGAAAGAAAAACTTAGGAAGTAAATAAACCACTAAGGAGATTCACAAGGCTCCTACCCAAGATTACAAACATAACATGCAAACAATGTATTGTTTTCATAGTCACAACCCATTATCTTCTCCATTCCTTTCCACACTCTGACTGAATTTCATTTTCTCTCCAATTTGTCACTTTCTTAACTTTCATTTTTTGTGTGTTGTATATGTAATGTCAGCTTCTCAAAGTTCATAATTATGATAGCCATGCCATATCAGAAAATATCTCATGGTACTCTTCCCTGTTCTCCATCTCTTACAGTCTTTCTGCTAACTCTTCTTTGATATTCCCTATACCTTGGAGGGAATGATACAGATGTCCCATTTAGAGCTAAGTACTCATAGGAACTTATTCTCAGCATTTGACCATGTGTGTGTGTGTGTGTTTGAACTAAACATTATCTGTTGCCAAAAGAAACTTCTCTGATAAAGGCTGAGGGCAGCACTAGCACATAAGGTTAAACACAGATACCACTAATTCAATCATCTCCCACTGGAGATTCTTCAATGCTCCAGGCAGCCACTGGTATGTCATTTCTTAGTTTTGAAAGCTGCAGGCCCTGCACTTCCTATTAATCAGATATATTTATCCCTCTCAGATCTCTGATGTGGTTGAAGAATAGATAGCTAGAGTCTCATAGTTAAATTTTGAGTTGTTCAGGAATCAAGAGAGTGTTCTGGATCTAAGAAGATGTTTTTAAAATTGTGATGCAAGTTAGTATGAAAGCTGAGTCAGATATAGAACTTTAAACTCATGGAGATGGTTAGATAGTAGAATGTTAAAGTCAGGTGCCAAATACATATGGACTGGACATTGGGAATGTATGCTAAGCCATATAACTCTCATAATTGTGGCCTAATTACCTCTGTTGTTTTGTATTGTATTTATTATTATAAGAGAAAGAGCCATTTGTTGGACTGAAAGGGGGAGCTGTTGGGGGGAAAATGATATGCCTTAAACTTAAAAAAAGGAAGGGGATGGGTGGGTTGAGGTGGAAGAGGGTGGGAGGATGGGACTGGAGGGGGGAGTAGGGAGGGGATTGTGATTGAGATGTAACTTGAAGAAATAAAAAATAAAGTAAGAAAAAAACCACACACACAGATACCTAGAAGGAAGTTAGGATTGCATGTTCATTTTGCAAAACATCAGTAGTACATTCTCTCTCAGGGCCTGAAATTTCTCTAGCCATAGTGTATTTTTATTTATGTTTAGCTTTTTTTTGTACAAAGCATGTATTATCATGGAGCCTCCTTTATACTCATCGGGAAGATACTTAGTTAGCCTTCAAACAACTCCAATTTTGCACCAGTGAACCTATTTTGCCTAGTAGGCCATTATTGTACCACTCTAGATTTATGACTGGGAAAAACAATTAATGACTTCTTTCTCTCAGCAGCCTGCACAGTATTATCTGGCACTATGAATTCTAGTCTGCAGGGAGAAAGCTTTCAGATCAGTTTCTGCTTGATTTCTCTATCTGCATGTAAAGTATGTATGGTATCTTCACCAATAGAGTCTTTCCATCTAATTCTGGTGGGTAACCAAGAACAATGGAAATAGCCTTGCATTGTTTGGGGGGCCTATGGGAATGTCTGGCCAACAAGGGAGTAATTTCTTCAGGGTGTGGTAGGCTTTTCATTGCTTCTGCTTGATGATTGACAGACACCCTATACCCATAATCAATCCTCTGCTAAACCAGCTAACTTAGACCTAGAGCATAGAGATGCTCAGTACCGTGAAGGCTGGAAAGATCAAGATATTCACATAGCTCCCAAGTGGCTTCTCATGTGTAAACAAGACTGTTACAATAGCCTTTTGCTAAACTCCTTTGTTGCTATGGTAGAATGGGCCACCTATTCTCCATTCTCCTTAACTTCATATTTATTTCATCACCCTCTTTGTTTCATTTTGTCTAACAGGCAGTAAATGTTCTGATTACTCTTCCTCCTGTTAGTTCTCTCAAACATTTCTTCTTCTTCCTTTTTTAAAATTTAAGGTGTAAACTTTTTCCTCCCAGCAGCTCCTTCTTTTAGTTCAATAAAAGACTCTTTTTCTTGTAACAATACAAAACAATAAGAACAATTAGGCAGCAATTATGAAAATTATTAGGTATAACATACATTCCCAATGTCCAGTCCATATGTATTTGGCAACTAATAAAAATATTCTATTATCTATTCATCTCAATGAGTTTAAAGTATGTACCTAACTCAGTTTTAATCCTAACTTGAATTACCAACTTAAAAACATCTTCTTAGACCTAGAACATCCTTCTAATTCCTAAACAACTTAAAACATAACTATGAGTATGTAACTATCTAGTCTTCAACCACATCAGAGACCTGAGAAGGATAAATATATCTAAATAAGCATGAAGTACAGAGCAAGCAGCTTTCAAAACTGAGAAATGACAGACAACTGGCTGTGTGGACAGTCCCCAGTTTCTCTTTGTAACATTGAAGCATCTATCTTCAGCCTCCTGGCCCAGTATCTCTGACGGATATTAATTGCAAAGCAGGAATTATAAAGGATTTGCCTACTCTGTCTTGGCAGAGCTAGGCTATCAACTTACCTGCTTCTAAGTTTTGTCCCTTTTGGACAGCATTCTGTCTACAGTTGAAGCAAGGACTTTTTCTTGCCCAGTGGCCAGCTTGCCACTAATGCAGCCATCTCCAAATGGAGATTCTATGATGCTCATCATCTACTTGGAGTAAAATGTGGGGTGCTGTCAGGAGCTGATGTCTCAATATCAAAAAATCTTAAGTTAAGAAAATATCTTTAAATGCCATATTCTACAGGTCTCTTGAGGTTTTTGAAGACCACCTGTCTATCTCTGTTTATTTGAATAAGAAAATGTTGCCTGTCTCTTAGCAACTTGATTTCTGATTAACTTAGAAAACATCTATGATACACTAAACTAGTACATAACAAAATGACAAGTTTGAATGACTATTAGTTTTGCATTTAATTATCCTAAACAGGTTGTGATAGTTGCTGTCAAAAGGCCTAGAACTTCACATTGCATTTTTAAGAATTACATAGGTACAATACCATAAAAAGAGTTAACCTTAACTTTGTAGCAGTATACAAAGAAATATACCAATGTAGCCAAATATAACTTTTAATTTTGTATCAATATACAAAAATATGTGCAGATTCAATAATTTACCCCTTTTTCTTTATCATTCCTATATCATGTCTATATCCCATTTTTTTCTTCTCAAGTCCTTTTCCCCCTATATAAGAGAAAAGAAAAAGAGAAATACCTGGGTCTAACCTCCTAAACCTTCTGGGAATGGGGTGTTGCTCTCTTAATATTGCTTCCTGCTGATATGGGACATAGGAAACCTGTTTAGAGGCCTAAATAAGAATGAAAAAATGATTAAACAAGTTAATAGTAACATTTGTTGTCCAGTGTTTTTGTGCTCAGCTATTTAAATGTCCTGAGAAGTTTGTAGTCAGAAGCTGAAATTTGTGTGGGAAAATTCAGGGCTTTACTGAAGTCCTGGCTGGAACAGTCTGTGAGGCTGGACCATCTTAATTATTTTGAAGTTGTTCTGGATGTAGATTTTTGAGGAGACAGCTATTGAGGCAGTTTTGGAGGCTGGAACATCTCGGCTACTTGTCTTGTCTAATTTGGTATCTGGACCCTTTTCTTCAGAAATTTAAGTTGTCCACTTGTCCCTGGACTCCTTAGTTGGATGCTTTTAATCTCCTGGAAAGATAAGAATAGAACCCTGCCCTAATCCCCCTAATCCTAACTCTGAGGTATTACTTTTTTTTTGGGGGGGAGGCAGGTAATATCTTTCCTAGAGCAAATTGGTGGGGATTTTTGACAATATAAAAAGTATTATCTTTCAATTGAAATTAATTTTTTTTGAAATTTTGGAACTAAATATACTAAATATAAGTGTATATATTTAGAGATCACAAAGAACATTCACTTTGAATTCAGTTTGCTGTTTGCAAGAGGCTTTTAAAATTAAATCATTGTAACCCCTATGTGCCTGCCTCTGACTCCCAAGTGTTGGGATCAAAGGCATGTGCCTCCCAATTATTGGGATTAAAGGTGTGAACCACCACACCTGGATCTAGTTCTTCTCTATTTGGAACTTGCTCTGTATCAGGTGGCCTTGAACTCAGAGATCTGCATGCTTCTGTCTCCAGTGTGTTGCAATTAATGTGTATACCTCTCAAGTGTGGGATTAAAGGTGTGAACCATCACCACCCTGTTCATTGTAACTCTAGAATTTAGAAGACAACTAACTCTATAGTGATTCTCCTATCTCTGCTGAGATTAAAGGCATGGGTTAATACTGCTCTTCTCAAATATTTTATCTTAGCTCCAAATTACTTACACTCTTAGAGATTTAGAAAACAAGCTTGAAATGTAATAGCCCTTAATTTACTTACAACATTTTAGATCTCTTAACTGTATTTTTAATACTAAACAATGAAATTATCCTTTATATATAAGAAGAAAACTTATATACTGATATCCAAGAGTATGTGAGCTACGTGGCAACCTGCAGTCTAATGTTTTAAACTAAAATTAAGACCATTTTTTCTTATATTCTTTTTTTTTGTTTATTTATTACTTCAAATTACATCTCCATCACAGTACCCTCTCTCCACTCCTCCTGGTCTCACAATCCCACTCTTTCCCCCCTTTCCTACCTATTGTGCTCCTCCAGAGTGGGTTGCCCCTACATATCATCCCCCCTCAGTTCAACAATCATATGAGTGTTAACAGCTTCCTCTTGCACTGTGGGCCTATATGGCAACTCCATTAGGGCAAAGTGTCCCACTAATAGGTAACAAGGTCTATGTTCCTGTTCCTTTTGGTGTGTTGGTTATAGGATAGTTATCCTGTACTACATGGCTAAAATCCAATTATAAATGAATAGATGCCATGTGCATCTTTCTGAATCTAGGTGAGCTCCCTCAGATGAGTTTTTCTAGTTCCATCCATTTGGCTGAAAATTGCATGATTTCCTTGTTTCTAATAGCTGAGTAGTATTCCTTTTTGTAAATGTACCACAGTTTTTTTTTTTATCCATTCTTTGGTTGAGGGACATCTGGGTTGTTTCCAGTTTCTAGCTATTACAAATAAGGCTGCTATGAACATAGATGAGGAGATGTGCTTGTGGTTTGGTGAGGAATCATTTGGATGTATACCCAGAAGTGGTATGGCTGGGTCTTGAAGTAGAGCTATTCCATATTTTCTAAGATATCACCAGACTGATTCCCATAGTGGTTGTACAAGTTTGCACTCCCACCAGCAATGGAGGAGTGTTTCCCTTTCTCCACGGCCTCACCAGCACATGCTGTCATTTGAGTTTTTGATCTTAGCCATTCTGACAAGTGTGAGATGGAATATTAAGGTCATCTTGAGTTGCATTTCTTGATGATTAAGGATGTTGAGCATTTCTTCAAGTATTTCTCAGCCATTAGAGATTCCTCCTTTGTGAATTCTCAGTTTAACTCTGTTACTCAATTTCTGATTGGATTACTTGGTTTCTTGGTGTTTAATTTCTTGAGGTCTTTATAAATTATGGATATTTACCCTCTATCAGAAGTGGGGTTGATAAAGATCTTTTCTCAATCTGTAAGTTGCTGTTTTGTTCCAATGACAGTATCCTTTGCCTTACAGAAGCTTCTCAGTTTCCTAAGGTCCCATTTATTGATTGTTGGTTTTAGAGCCTGAGCTGTTGATGTTCTGTTCAGGAAGCTGTTACCTGTGCTGATGAGTTCGAGGCATTTCCCCACTTTCTCTTCTATTAGATTTAGTGTGTCCGGCCTTATGTTAAGGTCTTTGATCCACATAGACTTAAATTTTGTGCAAGGTTATATGTATGGGTCAATTTGCATTTTTTTACATGTCGACATCCAGTTAGATCAGCACCATTTGTTGAAGATACTGTCCTTTTTCCACTGTACAGTTTTGGATTCTTTGTCAAAAATTAAGTGACCATACGTGTGTGGGTTTATTTCTGTGTCTTCAATTTGATTTAATTGATCCACTGGTCTGTTTCTATACAAGTACCATGTTGTTTTTATTACCATTGCTCTGTAATATAGCTTGAAATCAGGAATGGTGATACGTCCAGAAGTTTTTGTTTTTTTGTGCAGGATTGATTTAGTTTTTCTGGGTTTTTTATTATTCCATATGTAGTTTAGAATTGTTCTTTCAAGGTCTGTAAGAGCTGCATTAGTATTTTGATAAGAATTGAATTGAATCTGTATATTGCTTTTGGTAGGATGGACTTTTTTTATACTTTACTTTTTTATTTCTTCAAGTTACATCTCAGTCACACACCCTTCCCTACTCCCCCCTCCTGTCCCACCCTTCCACCCTCTTCCCCCCAACATCTCCCCCTTTCAGTCCAACCAATGGTTCTTTCTCTTATAACAATAAATACAATACAAAACAACAGAAATAAATAGGCCACAATTATTAGAGGTATATGGCTTAGCATACATTCCCAATTTCCAGTCCATATGTATTTGGCTCCTGACTTTAACATTCTACTATCTAACCATCTCCATGAGTTTAAAGTTGTATATCTGACTCAGCTTTCATACTAACTTGCATCACAATTTTAAAAACATCTTCTTAGATCCAGAACACTCTCTTGATTCCTAAACAACTCAAAATTTAACTATGAGAATCTAGCTATCTATTCTTCAACCACCTCAGAGACCTGAGAGGGATAAATATATCTGATTATGTAGGAAGTGCAGGGCCTGCATCTTCCAAAACTAAGAAATGACATATCAGTGGCTGCCTGGACAGTTCCCGTTTTCTCTCCATATGTTACAGCATCAATCTTCAGCCTTTTGGTCCCGTTTCTCTGACAGACATTGATTGTAGAGCAGGAATTATGAAGGACTTACCTACCTTGTCTTGGCAGAGCTAGGATGTCGACTTACCTGCTACCAAGTTTTGTCATTTTTGGACAGCAGTCTGTCTACAGTTGAAGCAAGGGGTTTTTCATACCAAGAGATAGGCTTGCCACTAATTCAACCATCTTACAGTGGAGGTTCTTCGATGCTTATCTTCTACTTGGAGTAGAATAGGGGGTGCTGTCAGGCGCTGATATGTCTCGATACAAAAAAATCTTGATTTAAGATAACATCTTTTAATGCCATATTCTGCAGATCTCTTGGGGTTTTTGAAGATGCCCTACCCATCTCTTGTATTTAGATAAGCAAATGTTGCTTGTCTCTTAACAACTTGATTTCTGAGTAGCTTAAAGAATATCGGTGATAGACTGTCATAGTAGCTAACAAAATGACATGCTAGCATGACTAGGAGTTTGCATTTCTTAACTATCCTAAACAGTTTAAAATGGTTGGTATCAAGAGGCCAGAGCTTCACATTTCATTTTTAAGCATTACTAGGTACAATATTTTTAAGAAGCCTTACCTTTAATTTTGTATCAATATACAAAGATCAATGCCTATGTAGCCCAATACAATCTTAACACTGCATCAATACACAAGGGTCAATACCATTGTGGCCAAATATAATCTTAATTTTGTATCAATATACAAAGATCAGTACCACTTTAGACAAATATAATACTAATTTTGTATCATTATACAAAGGTATAAGCGCATATTCAATAATCTGTCCCTTCTTCTTGGTCCTTCCAATACTATGTCTATGTCCCATTTTTCTCAGGTCTGTGCACTCCTACATAGGAAAGAAAGAAGGATACAGAAAAGAAAAAGAAGGAAGTCCCTGGGTCTAACCTCCAAAATCCATTTAACAAGACCATTTAAAGCTTGTAGTCTCTTCCCCTAAATAACAAAATTTTCTGTTATCCATCAAACAACCAAAAAGGGGGGGGGGGGAGAAACACCCTCCCCACCCTCTGGACATGGGATGTCGCTCTCTTAAAATGACTTCCTGCTGGGGGATCCAAGATGGTGGCAGCCGGCGCGGACGTTTTTTGATTTCGGGGTCAACAATCACAAGGCGACAAGTGTTCCAGGATGCTGTAAAAAGGGCACGACCCCTTCTAAATCTCACCCAGCTACACAGGGACCATGGAAGATGCTTGGGCAGGATGCCCCTTCCAAATCTCGGACACGCTAGGAAGCCTCTGGACCCGGGAATCAGGATAACCCATCCCCCCAAAAGGAGAAATACCCAGTAAGTTCCAACCTAATACCCAGCTGGCAGATTCAGAAACCACGTAGAGATAATCCACACCCTGCTGGGCACTCCCGGGTCTCACACAGATGATCCAATTATCTAGCGAAAGGTTGCGACCCTTGGAAGTGAGCGTAAGAACCCCCACAAAGTGCCTTCAGACCACAGATCGCAGTCTGTGACATCAATGGCCAGTTTCCAAGCCGTGGGAGGAGCACGGCTACTGCAGCTGAACTGCAGACTTACCCCCTACAGGAACCAACCCCGGGCAAACTGCGAGATATTTGAAACAGTCGTATATTGGTCTTATGTACTAGTACAGGCCCTTTCGGTGGGGAATCAGAGCTTACTTGTAAACAGCTCCGCCAACTGAATTAATTAGGTCCCCAATTGGGAGGCAGGACTGAATGACTCACCTTATAGGGGTGGAGTAAGGCAACTTGAATCCTATACCACAGTGCCCCCCTTTGGACCCAAGTCCAGAAGACAGCAAATTCCACATGGCCAGAGGCCAGAGACAAAAACAAACAAAACAAAACAAACAAACAACAAAAAAACCAGAGCGAAATGTCTCCAAGAAAAGAAAGCAACGCTATTCCGTCCAGCCCAAACCACCTCACCACAACTGAAACACATGAAAATGATGACAGTTCTACAGTATGGAAAGTGATAAAGTCCCTTCAGAAGAACTTAAAACTATGAAGGAATTCAAAGAAGCCACAATCTTACAAGTCAAAACAACAGATAACATCATTAAAGAGCTCCAAGCCAAGGTGACACAGCTTGAACAGGAAAAGGATAAAGCAATGAAAGATCTCCAGACAAAAACAAGCAAACTGGAGAAGGAAATGTACAAAAAGAACACTAGAATTCAAGACATGAAAATAGAAATGGAAACAATAAAGAAAACACAGTCAGAGTTAAAAGACAAAATGGAGAATCAAGAGAAGAGAACAGGAACTACGGACGTGAGTATGAAAAATAGAATGCAAGAGATGGAAGACAGGATCTCAGGCATGCAAGATTCGATGGAAGAAATCAGTACCACATCCAACGAAAATGAGAAAGCTAAAAAATCTCTCAACCACAACATCCAAGAAATCAATGACTCAATGAAAAGATGGAACCTAAGAATTATAGGCATAGAGGAAAGAGAAGACTCCCGACTCCATGGTCCAGGAAATATCTTCAACAAAATCATAGAAGAAAACTTCCCAAACCTAAAGAAAGAGATGCCAATAAAAATCCAAGAGGCTTACAGAACACCAAACAGATTAGATCAGAAAAGAAACTCCTCTCGCCACATAATAATAGAAACTCCAAATGGAGAGAACAAAGAAAGGATATTAAAAGCTGTAAGAGAAAAAGGCCAAGTCACATACAATGGCAGACACATCAGAATCACACCTGACTTCTCCCCAGAAACTTTAAAAGCTAGAAGGGCCTGGACAGATGTCCTACAAGCCCTGAGAGAACATAGGTGCCCAGCTAGACTACTATATTCAGCAAAACTCTCTATCAATATAGAAGGAGAAAACAAGATACTCCATGACAAAATCAAATTCAAACAATATCTCCTCACAAACCCAGCCCTACAGAAGATCCTAGAAGGAAAATTCCAACCCAGAGAAGATAACTACAACCAAGAAAAAAAGAGGAAATAGAAACCTCCACAGCAACTAAATAAAAGAGAAACACAAGACAACCAGCTAAACCAAAATAATGGGAAATAACAACCCCTGGTCACTAATATCCATCAACATCAATGGACTCAACTCGCCAATAAAAAGACACAGACTTACAGACTGGATCCGTAAACAAGACCCATCTTTTTGCTGTATACAAGAAACACACCTCACTATTGAAGATAAACACTACCTCAGAGTGAAGGGCTGGGAAAAGGTTTTCCAAGCAAAAGGACCCAGGAAACAAGCTAGAGAAGCCACCCTAATATCAAACAAAATAGACTTCCAATTGAGGTTAATAAAAAAAGACAGAGAAGGGCATTACATACTCATTAAAGGAAATATCCACCAAGAGGTCATCTCAATATTGAACATCTATGCCCCAAATACAAAGGCACCTACATTTATAAAAGAAACACTTCTAAAACTTAAATCGCACATTGATCCAAACATTTTAATAGTGGGAGACTTCAACACCCCACTCACTACTATGGACAGATATTCAAGACAGAAGCCAAACAGAGAAATAATGAGTCTAACAGAGATCATGAACCAAATGGACCTAACAGATATCTACAGAATGTTTCACCCAAACAAAAAGAATACACCTTCTTCTCAGCACCTCACGGAACCTTCTCCAAAATCGACCATATAGTTGGACACAAAGATAGCCTCAACAGATACAAGAAAATTGAAATAACCCCTTGTATCTTATCAGACCACCATGGAATAAAGCTGGACTTCAATACCAAAAGAATCAACAGAAAGTCTACACTCACATGGAAATTGAATAACTCTTTACTAGAGGACCACTGGGTCAGGGAAGAAATAAAGAAGGAAATCAAAGACTTCTTAAAATCCAATGAAAATGAAGACACAACATACCCAAACCTATGGGACACAATGAAAGCTGTGCTACGAGGAAAGTTCATAGCACTAAGTGCCTTCAGAAAGAAAATTGTGACAGCTCATATTAGTGAATTAACAGCTAAGCTGGGTGAATTGGAAAAAAAAAGAAGCAAACACTCTCAAGAGGAGCAGAAGGCAGAAGATCATCAAACTTAGGGCTGAAATCAACAACTTAGAAACAAAAAGAACTATACAAAGAATCAATGAAACCAAGAGTTGGTTCTTCGAGAAAATCAACAAAATAGACAGACCCTTAGCCAAATTAACTAAAAGACAGAGGGAGAAAACACAAATCAACAAAATCAGAAATGAAAAGGGAGAAATAACAACAGACATTGAGGAAATCCAGAGAATATCTGGATCCTACTTTAAAAATCTATACTCTACCAAATTTGAAATCTTAAGTGAAATGGACAATTTGCTTGATAGACTCCACCTACCGAAGCTAAATCAAGATCAGGTAAACAGATTAAACAGCCCTATAACCCATAAGGAAATAGAAACAGTCATTAAAAATCTTCCAACCAAAAAATGCCCAGGGCCAGATGGCTTTAGCACGGAATTCTACCGGACCTTCAAAGAGGAGCTAACACCAATACTTTTCAAACTCTTTCACAAAATAGAATCAGAAAGAACATTGCCAGACTCATTCTACCAGGCCACAATCATCTTGATTCCTAAACCACACAATGACACAACAAAGAAAGAGAACTTCAGCCAATCTCCCTCATGAATATAGATGCAAAAATACTTAATAAAATACTAGAAAACCTAATTCAAGAACATATCAAAAGTATCATACACCATGATCAAGTAGGCTTCATCCCAGGGATGCAGGGATGGTTCAACATACGAAAGTCTATCAACGTCATTCACCATATAAACAAGATGAAAGAAAAAAACCACATGATAATCTCGCTAGATGCAGAAAAAGTATTTGACAAAATCCAACATCCGTTCATGCTAAAAGTTCTGGAGAGAACAGGCATACAAGGGCCGTACCTAGAAATAATAAGGCAATATACAGCAGGCCAGTGGCCAACATCAAAATAAATGGTGAGAAACTTGAAGCATTTCCTCTAAACTCAGGGACAAGACAAGGATGTCCACTTTCACCATATCTCTTCAATATACTACTTGAAGTTCTTGCTAGAGCAATAAGACAACTAATGGAGATCAAGTGGATAAACATCGGAAACGAAGAAGTCAAATTATCCCTATTTGCAGATGATATGATAGTATACATAAGCGACCCCAAAAATTAAACCAGAGAACTCTTACAGCTGATAAACACCTTCAGCAAAGTGGCAGGATACAAAATTAATTCAGAAAAAATCAGAAGCGCTTCTTTATACAACAAACAAATGGGCTGAGGAAGAAATAAGGGAAACAACCCCCTTCACAATAGCCGCAAACAACATAAAATACCTGGGGGTAACTCTAACCAAGCAAGTAAAGGACCTGTACAACAAGAACTTCAAGCCCTTGAAGAAAGAAATGGAAGAGGCCTTTAGAAGATGGAAAGATCTTCCATGCTCATGGATAGGTAAAATCAACATAATAAAAATGGCCATCCTACCAAAAGTAATATATAGATTCAATGCAATTCCTATCAAAATACCAACACAATTTTTTATAGACTTGGAAAGAGCTAGCCTCAATTTCATATTGAACAACAAAAAGCCCAGAATAGCTAAATCAATCCTGTACAATAGAAAAACTTCTGAGGGATTACCATCCCAGATTTCAAGCTGTACTACAGAGCAATAGGTGTAAAAACAGCGTGGTATTGGTATAGAAACAGACCAGTAGATCAATGGAATCGAATTGAAGATCCAGAAATAGACCCACACACTTATGGCCACCTAATTTTTGACAAAGAAGCCAAAACGGCACAATGGAAGAAGGACAGCATCTTCAACAAATGGTGCTGGACCAACTGGATGTCCATTTGTAAAAGAATGAAGTTAGACCCATACTTATCACCCTGTACAAAACTGAAGTCCAAGTGGATCAAAGACCTTAACATAAGGCCGATCACACTAAATCTACTAGAAGAAAATTGGGAGAAACCCTCGAACTAATTGGCACAGGTGACAACTTCCTGAACAGAACACCAACAGCTCAGGACTTGAGATCAACAATCTTTAAATGGGACCTCATGAAACTGAAAAGCTTCTGTAAGGCAAAGGACACTATCATTCGAACAAAACGGCAGCCTATAGACTGGGAGAAAATCTTCACCAACCCCACATCTGACAGAGGCCTAATATCCAAAATCTATGAAGCACTCAAGAAATTAAATTCCAAGAAACCAAATAATCCAATCAAAAAATGGGGGACAGAGCTAAATAGAGAATTCACAAAGGAGGAATCCCTAATGGCTGAGAGACATTTGAAGAAATGCTCAACATCCTTAATCATCAGAGAAATGCAACACAAGACGACTCTGAGATTCCATCACACACATGTCAGAATGGCTAAGATCAAAAACTCAAATGACAGCACATGCTGGCAAGGGTGTCGAGAAAGGGGTACCCTACTCCATTGCTGGTGGGAATGCAGACTTGTGCAACCACTATGTAGGTCAGTCTGGCTATATCTTAAAAAACTTGGTATAGCTCTGCCTCAGGACCTAGCCATACCACTTCTGGGTATACACCCAAATGCCTCTTCACGGAATCATAAGGAATTTTCCTCATCTATGTTTATAGCAGCCTTATTTGTAATAGCTAGAAACTGGAAACAACCCAGATGTCCCTCAACTGCAGAATGGGTCAAAAAACTGGTACATCTATACAATGGAATATTATTCAGCTATCAGGAACAATGAAATTATGCAATTTGCAGCCAAATGGATGGAACTAGAAAAGTTCGTCCTGAGTGAACGAACCCAGACTCAGAAGGACACATATGGCATCTATTCACTTATAGTAGGATTTTAGCTATATAGTAGAAGGTATCGATACTACAACTAACACACCAAAGGTAACTTGGACATAGACTTCTTTTTTTTTTTCATTAAATACTTTTTTTTTCTTCTAGTTACATCTCAGTAACAAACTTCTCCCTATTCCCCCTTCCTAACCCACCCTTCTACCCTCTTCCCCCCAGAAGTTTCCCCTTTCAGTCCAACAGATGGTTCCTTCTCTTATAACAGTAAGTATTATACAAAACAATAGATATAAATATGCCACATTTATGAGAGTAAATTGGCCCAGAATACCTTCCCAATGTCCAGTTTATACATATTTGGCCCCTGACTTTAACATTCTACTATCTAACCAACTCCATGAGTTTAAAGGTCTATATGTGACTCAACATTCATACT
>CAJQZJ010034075.1:5687219-5723113 GCA_907164525.1 Lophiomys imhausi | reverse complement strand
AGTTGGTGGTCTTATGTATTCTGGAGTCATACGTATCGGGGTGGTGAAGGTGCATACTCTTGGTCCCACCATTCAAGAAGAGTACTCCCTTGGTCCCAGCTCCCAGCACACTGGAGACAGAAACAGGCAGATCCTGGAGCTCAGGGTCAGCCTGATGCAGGACAAACTCTAAATAGAGAAAGACTTCGATCCAGGAGTGGTGGAACACATCTTTGATCCCTTCAGATGGGAAACACAGGTCCCTGATCCCAATAATTAGAGTTCAGAGACACACACATTGGATTTGGAGGGACCTAGGTTTGGAGGCTACTTACAAAAGGCCTTCTCGATGCAGGCAGATTGTCCTTTGGGATCTCAAAATATATACACCAGAGCTGGTTTAGCTCCAAGGTGACAGAATGATTTCTTCTTTAACCCGGATTGAAAGATAACGCTTTGTATGTTGTCGGAAGGCCAAATTTGCTTCAGGAGAAGTACTACCTAGCCCCCCCCCCCAAAAAAAAGAGGGCAATTGTCCCAGGGTTGGGATTGGGGCAGGGCTCTGTTCTTATCTTTCCAGGAGAATCGAAGAGTCCATTAGGGGAGCCCGGGGACGGCTTGACGCAGAAACCTCAGCAGAGAGAGAGCAGAGAGCAGAATCAGGCACCAAGGAGGACGAGTGACCCAGTTGATTCTGCCTGGCAGACTTCCTCAATAGCTGTCTCCATCGGGGGCCTGCAACCACCACAGCAATCCAATGTTACTGGGACCGCTCAGCTCTACACAATGCCCCGGCAGGAACCTCAGTGAAGACTGCAAGATCAGCTTCTGCCTACAAACCCCTTAGGTCATCTAAACAGCTGAGAACAGAAGGACTGAACATAAAAGGAGTGTACTAACATTTTTAATCATTTTTCCCATTTGGGTTCAGGCCCCAAACAGGTCTACTACGACCCAAATCAGCAGGAAGTCACTTTAAGAGAGCGACGTCCCATGCCCAGTGGATGGGGAAGGTGTTTCTCGGCCCTTCTTTTAGGTTATTTGAAGGATAACTGAAAACTCTGATATGTAGGGGAAGAGACTAAAAGGTGATAAATGGTTCTGTCTTAATGGGTTTTGGAGGTTAGCCCCAGGGACTTCCTACTTTTCCTTTTCTGTATCCTTCTTCCTCTCCTATGTAGGAGTGCATGGGCTTGAGAAAAATGAGATATAGACATAGCACAGGAAGGTCCAAGAAGAAGGGGCAGATTATTGACTATGCCCTTATACCTTTGTATATTGACACAAAATTAGTAGTTTATTTGGCTAAAGTGGTATTGACCATTGTTTATTGTGCAAAAATAAGATTGCATTGGATTACATCGGTATTGATCTTTGTATATTGATACAAAATTAAGATTATAGTTGGCCACAATGGTATTGACCCTTGCATATGGACGTAATATTAAGATTATATTGGGCTACATAGGCATTGATCTTGGTATATTGATACATAATTAAGAGTATATTTAACCACAATTGAATAGATCTTTGTATATTGATACAAATTTAAAGGTAACGTTTCCTAATGGTATCATACCTAGAGATACTTAAAAATAAAATGTGAAGCTCTGACCTCTTGATACCAATCGTCTAAAACGGTCTAGGATAGTTAAAACAAACTCCTAGTCATGCAAACATGTCACTTTGTTAGCTACTATGACAGTCTATCACAAATATTCTCTAAACTACCCAGTAATCAAGTTGCTAAGAGACAAGCAACATTTGCTTATCTAAATACAAGAGATGGGTAGGGCATCTTCAAAAACCCCAAGAGATCTGCAGAATATGGTATTCAAAGATGTTATCTTAAATCAAGATTTTTTTATATCGAGACATATCAGCTCCTGACAGCACCCACTATTCTACTCCAAGTAGAAGATAAGCATCGAAGAACCTCCACTGTAAGATGGTTGAATTAGTGGCAAGCCTTTCTCTTGGCATGAAAAAAACCCTTGCACTAACTGCAGACAGACTGCTGTCCAAAAAGGACAAAACTTGGTAGCAGGGAAGTCGACAGCCTAACTCTGCCAAGACAGGGTAGGTAAGTCCTTCATAATCCCTGCTCTACAACAAATGTCTGTCAGAGAAACAGGACCCAAAGGCTGAAGACTGATGCTGGAATGTATGGAGAGAAAGTGGGAACTGTCCAGGCAGTCATTGGTATGTTCTTTCTTAGTTTTGGAAGCTGCAGGCCCTGCACTTCCTATATAAGCAAATATATTTATCCCTCTCAGGTCTCTGAGGTGGTTGAAGAATAGACAGCTAGAGTCTCATAGTTAAATTTTGAATTGTTTAGGAATCAAGAGGGTGTTATAGATCTAAGAAGATACTCTTAAAAGTGTGTTGCAAGATAGTATGAATGTTGAGTCACATATCGACCTTTAAACTCATGGAGTTGGTTAGATAGTAGAATGTTAAAGTCAGGGGCCAAATATGTATAAACTGGATATTGGGAAGGTATACTGGGCCAATTTAATCTCATAAATGTGGCATATTTATATCTATTGTTTTGTATAATACTTACTGTTATAAGAGAAGGAAACATCTGTTGGACTGAAAGGGGAAACTTCTGGGGGAAGAGGGTGGAAGGGCGGGATAGGAAGGGGGAATAGGTAAGGGTTTGTTACTGAGATGTAACTTTAAGAAAAAAAATAAAGTATTTAAAAAAAAAAGAAAGACAAAATAAGAAATTGTTGGGAAATTATCCAGTACATCTCTAAGAATGTTCTTTTTGTCACATTAAAATATATTTTACAATTAATCCATAATTTTCTAATGTTGTTTTCCAGATCCACACAACACTACCCAGTCATATTCATGAGTGACCTATAGGCTACATAGATTAAAGTCCTGTAGACTGGTGAGGTTCTAGATATTATTTCTTTAGGAATAGGAATGGTATTTATTTCAGTAACTCAGATTAACAGTCATCATATGTGAGTTCTTCAAAATGCTTCCCTGTGTCTCTGGTGTCCCTGGACCTGCATCCATTGACCATGACCTCTGTCAGGACAGGGATCTCTTTCCTCTTTTCATGAAAAATAAGCAGTAGTTTGGGCTGGGTGATGGTGGACTTCTTTAATCCCAGCACTGGGAGGCAGAGGTAGGAGGATCTCTATGAGTTTAAGGCCAGCCTGTCCTATAGAGTTAGTCCAGGACAGCCATGGATACACAGAAATCACAAAAAAATTGGTTTGGAGTCAACCTCAGCGTTTGGAGCAGGCCTAAAATGTCAGTGGGAAATAGAGTTGAGTGATATCCAGAGCACAACTTCTAAGAAAGGCAAATCTTTGCTCTGGCAATTTTCATCTGCTTATCACAAGCTGTCACAGTCAGTTGCCTATTTCACAATTGTGACGTGAGGCACCTGTCTCTGGGTCTCCAGGAACGCAGCTCTCTTCGGCTCTGAGGTAGGTGTCTCTCTAACAAAGGTTATGGAAGCAGTACGCACGGTTGCTGGGCAATGAATCTATGTGGGGCTGGCTGTAGTTTTCCCAGTGGAGCAAAGATTCTTCAGCTACAATATTTTCTCTTTCATACTCCTTGAAAGTGCTACCTTACTTTTTTTTCTTGCAATCCAACAGGAAGATTAATTTTATGAGAATACATATATTCTTGGATCTACTCCTATTAAACTATGTTAGCAACCAAGATTGTTGCCATCACAGAATTCACATCTCAGCTCAGCTTAGGCCACATGAGGCCCATTTTCCTTCACAAGGTTAAGTTCTGACACAGACACAGGCTGGGGCTGGTGAGTGTTGCAAATGTGGCTTGCCTGATGGAGAAAACCTGAGAGAACCATCTTTTACAAGTTTCTTTGACCTTATCGGTATTGCAGAGCATGTCATTTTACCTGACAGAGCAAACACATGAATGTGAAGGAGAAAACCTCAGTTTGAGTGTGTTACAGAGGTCACTCTGTCCCAAGTTTACATGGCAAGCATTTCACATCCAAACAGATTCTTGACTATTCTATAAAATTCTTTTATTAAAGTAAAAACCAGCGATCTTTCTTTATAAATCGTGTAGACATATTTGGGCAGCAGTTGTCTTCCTAATCCTTCTCAGACTTATTTAATCTTTAGGGAGTTTTGCTTCCAGAGATAAATCCAGAAGGTTCTTCCGTTTGATGTCTGGCAGGTTGCTGAGAACACAGTCAAAGGAAAAATGTAAGAGCTTTTCTGGGCCCCTCTCCTGAATCACTAATCCTCCAGTCATTCTCTTTCTGTCATAGGTACTAAATTTTGTTTTCAAATATTTCAGTGCTTCACTTTGAATTAATGCTGTATTTTTCTCAGTATAGAATAATTTTATGATCCACCAACCTCAACCTCCTCCACTTAAAATGAAACCATCATTTGTATTAGATAACCGGAGAGTGAGTATGTGCTGTGTGGTGCAGTACATCACCTATGATGTGTCCAAGAATAAAATGTTTTGCTTGAAACCTTTAAAGCCTTCAGCTGCAGGAAAACAGTACTATGAACCAATGCCATAAAGCACAGTTGGATGGGGTGGTGCGGTAGATGAAAGAAAACATAATGGTCAGAACAGTCACAAGTAACAGGCAGGACCTGATCTCAACCAGTCACCTCAGAAGGACATTCTCACATGATGGAACAAATACAAACTAGGTTAACACTGAATAAAGACAACCACATTGAGATTTCAAAGGTGTAGCATGCCTGTCTTGTCTTGCCTAGACCTGCACAGTGGCAACCAACATGAATGGGAGAATTTTCCCAAGGCCCTGGCTCTGGACAAAGAGTCTCAAGCAATTTGTGGCCTGAGAGAGAGAGAGAGAGAGAGAGAGAGAGAGAGAGAGAGAGAGAGAGAGAGAGAGAGAGAGAGAGAGAGAGAATGAATCTGTTCTGTTTTCTCCAGGGTTGAGACCTCTAATAGGTTATACAATCCTGAGGACTCAGCTGTAAATCCATCACATGCAGACAAAGCAGACTCAGTTGTTTTTTTCTTTTTTTGGTGTGTGTTGTAGCAATAATAACCATAGAAGAATGTGTGGGGGGGGTCCCTGCAAGTGTCACAGCTGTCAGTGAAATGATCTACAGAGAAGCAAGACCGAAACTTGGTTCACCCTGACTTGGTTAGGCAGGTTCAAGCTTCTAGAGTCTGACACCAGACAGTCTCTTTTAGCCATATTTGGGGGAAAAAAAACATTTCCTGATGACAATTAACTCAATCCCATGTGCAAAATAAATCTTAAGATATGTTTACATTGAAACTCTTTACAAAGTACATATGAGCTCTGCCATAAAGATGGACTCTGTTGACTCAGAAACAACGCTCAAGATAAGGGTCTAGGGAGGATGACTGAGGTAAGCATCATGACTGCGGCTGTCAGGAGTGGCCTGTTCATAAGATAACATAGAAGACACTTAGGCTGTCGTAAGTACAAGTGACATCGCTCACGAGGATGGCTTTTGTGGACTGAGAAGCAACATTCAAGATTTAGGGAGGCATATGGGATAGACAAACATTATAGTCTGGGGGATTTGGGGATTTTGCTATCTACAGATAGCAAAAGATGACCATGTCATAAATCACATCCTTTTCTAGTATTCCTTGTGGAAGGCAGGTAAACATCTCCTTCCTTTGAAGAGATAAATCAGCAGTATTAACTTCTCCTGGTTCCCCTAGTGCTTATCTGTGTGTACACTTGCCCTTGACATCTACCCACTTCTAAGTTTGTTTGTTTGTTTTTCTCAGATACTGGCTGTAATAGAGACCATGGTAGAATGCATTGTCTCTATAGCAAATCTAACTAATGCAGGTAAGTATTAGAGAATTATAAAAATAGCTAACAGAAGACCAAGGAAAGAGCAAATCCATCTTAATCACAATGGCCATTCAAAGGTCAGGTGAGAGATTTTACCTATGTCTATACAAATCGTTAATTTGACCATCAATAATATGAGAAAAATATGACACATTAAAGTAACACATGTGAATAAATTGTTGACAACCAAGAGTATGCTTGAGCAACAAATAATTTATAGTAGCTCTATTTTTAAAACTGTGGCTCTCAATTCACCTATCTCCTGATTAATTTTTGCTAATTTTCTTGTAATATTTGTAGTTTTGCTAGTCCCATTATAGTCACTATGCAATTTCCTTATGGCACAAAATCCATGGAATATAGGGATGCTTTCTTAACTTCTAAATGTTTGTGTTTATTATCAGTGTTCCACTAATAAAATAGTTGGTGTTTGAAGATAGCTCCATTGTAGATCAGGAAAAGACTGACAGATATGAACACAACAGTCAATCAATCAGCTACACATACACTTACAGTCTCCACTGCTGCTGGGTAGCACTGCTGAATGCCTTGCTGAAGTACAGATTCATTTTGCTGTGTCTTTCTTTCATGTCTAGAAATTCTATAACAAAAGGAAGTGAGGTTTTTCGTACGTGGTTAATTCTATGAAAATGAAAAACTGCTCATTTTTAATGACAACATATAAAATCTTGGCTTATACTGACATCAAAACTCCTTGTCCCATGCTTAGTACAGGTCTGTTTTCCCCACATAAAAATATTTATACCACCTGTGCACTCTCCTATTGTGGGCAACACCTCTGTGATAACTGAGACAAGAAATAATCTCTGTGATGCAATTATTTCTAATAAGGATCCCAGAGTGTGTAGTTTGGCTCGTACCAGCATCGAGCCTGTACCAAGCTTAGATTCTATCCTTTGCTCCAGTATATACTTCATCCTTTCCAACTGACACATCAACTGGTTTGGTAGAAAAGATGGAGAGCTCACTAGCTTTTACTAGGTTTTAGCCCTTATTATTTTCATTCCTGGTATTAAAAAGTCCTTTTAGCATCCCTTGCATATTTTCATATTTCAGCTTGTTCCCAGAATTAACACCTGAGGGACTATTTCTATGATATTCTTTTGTTGATCCTTGGTAATTGCTTTTATTTCTTTATTTTGTGTGTTCTTATTTCAATTGTAAGCTGCTTGAAAACTTCACTGTGTGGCTGTTAATTTTCCAGGTCAGCCTGGAATCACATGCACTTGCCTAATCACAGTTATGATGTGGAACTTAGCCAGACACCCTGAAAACATTTTTTACATGATTTCACTGAACAGAGTTATCTATTGTGTTTTCTATGAACTCCATTGGTCCCAGGGCCTGTGGCCATCACAGTAAATACCGTATTTCTGAATCTTGACAGTTCCAGGTATCACTATTTTGTCATGGCTAGCAACAGTAAGTGATTGACATATCTGTCCCTATTCTCTGCATTTTTCCTTCTCAACATGAACTTCGTCTACCACCAGGTGATAAGTTAACACTTGGGGCTGGAGAGACAGCTCAGCACTTAAGAGCATGCACTGGTCGTTAGGAGAATTTGAGTGAGTTCAGTTCCTAGCACCTACATTAGGTGGCTCACAATAATCTCTAACTAACCCCTCTGGCATCCTTGGGCACTTGGACTCATGTGCACACACTCATGGATAGATACATGTACATATCTATTAAACATGTATTAAAGATAATTAAAAAAATAAACTTAAGTGCATGCTTTGCACTCGATTTGTTCTTTATGTCTGAAGGTAACAGATTTTTGTAAGATTTAAAGTTCTTGTTTTTCCATTTCAAAAGTAAATGATTCCAAATCAGTCAGATTTAACAATTCTAAAAGATGCTGAAATGTTATAACAATGTCAATAAATAATTGCACATACAGTAAGAAGTTTGGATTAGCCTAACAGTCCAGATAGGTTGAAAAAAATAACTAACAGGTTAGATAATCAATATTTGACTAGTCAGATGATCTCTTATTCCTCCTTCTGTTTTTTTCAAATTTGCTTTCTTAAAAAATTTTTTTTTTTATTGATTCTTAGTGAGTTTCACGTCAGGCACCTCAGTCCCTACTCATCTCCCAGTCCCCTCTATCCATTTTCTGCCCTTGCAACCTCCCACCCAAAATTAGCACACACACACACACACACACACACACACACACACAGAGAGAGAGAGAGAGAGAGAGAGAGAGAGAGAGAGAGAGAGAAATAAACAAAACAAAACAAAGCATAGAAAACACCTTATTGTGATAGCTGTAGTGTGTCACTGTGTGTGTCCCATGGTACACAGATATATCCTTCTGTCCACACATCTTCATTTGCAAATGTTCAATGCAATGAATCATTTTGAGGTCTTTGGCTTCTGTGACGCTATCAATATTGGGTCCTCCCCAGGACTCTTCTGGGTTATCCTGTTGGCCTGTGTCTTAGAGATCCACCAGCTTTGGATCAGCAGAACTCACCCTTTCACACACCCCAACAGTTCATAGATGATGTAGTTTTTGGGGTGTGCTAACTCGAAGCCCTGGATCTGGGTGTGGGTGATAGCTGAGATAGTTACTCCACTGGCTCTCCCTTATCTACACCACCAGGGTGAGCTCTCCAGCATGGCTCTGGCTAGGCCACCCAATGTTGTCATCAGCAGGAGGCAGGGTCAGTTCTGTGGCTCTCATGTCCTCAGTGCTGGCTCGCCAACATGGGACCCACACCTCCATAGTCAGCTCCACTGTGCTGCGTACTTGAGGTTCAGGGAATACTCTCCCAAGTGCTGCAGCTGGTGAGGGGCTGAGCCAGCTCTCACTCTCTCACCCTGGGGTGGCTCACTGGCACCTCTGTCACCAGGGCCAGCTCCCCTGTGCTTGTCTGTGCAAGGCACAGAGCCTGCTCTCCTGGGTGAGAGGTTGGACCAGCTCTCCACAGCAGCCAGTGAGGAGCATGGCCAGTTCTGCACAGAGCCTGGACATCCATGTGGTCCCAGTCGACCGCCCAGACCAGGGATGTCTCCATGGTCTCTGGTGGTAATAAGAGCCACAGATGTTGACACAGACCCCTGCAGCTGCACAGCCACGGACCCATACACAGCCTTCAGCAACACCGCAGGCTGGGACTTCGCCATGGCCTCAGGAAACAGGACTAGCTGCTTACAGCAGGTTATTCGTCTCCTCGCTTGTGTCTCCAGTTCCATTTCTTTTTCACAAGGCTCAAAGTGTTCTGTTTCTGTTTCTCTCCCATCTGTCCACCACATACTTACATATTGTAGTGGCTGAAGGTAGGGCACTCAACTGGCAAGCCTCTAGGTGTCTACAGTCTGCCTGTAAGGCAGGATGTCAGGCAGGACTATAGACATCTTCCCCCTCCTACATCACATGGCCTGGAGGCAGATGGGCCTCTGTGTGTCTAAGTCCCACACTAGGCATGGAGCAGCAGGCAGGTCTTTGGGCATCTCCCCCTGCCTGTGATCTATGGCATGGCAGTGGCTGGGTCTCTCTCTGGTTGTCTTCCTGCAACCAAGCTGTGTTGAGTGGCAGCAGGCAGGGTTCTGTATGCTTCTCTCAGCATCTTTCCCAGCAGGCGCCATGGCGTGGTGGTTGGCAGGTCTCTGGATGTCTCCTGACTTTACTTTTAAACTTCACTGCCATCAGCTCAGCCCTGGAATACTGTGATGACCTCCCTGTCACTGACCTCAGCACGGCAGCCTGTCCCAGTCCATGGCAAGTCAGGCAAACCTGCTTTCTTAAGGAGGTCTGTCTGTCATTAGGGTATGCTGGAAATATTCATAACATTTTCCAATGTATAGTCTCTTCTGGTTCACAAGTATGGTCTCCTAATTCTAATTTTTCAGCTAATGATCCAAGAAACAAAAAAATAGCCCAGTTGAGGGAATGAGTGAGAAGAATCCATGTATGTTTTCGGGGTCAGGCCAAGTTCATACAAGGTTACCTGGGCCCACCTTGGTCGTACAGAGATAATGGACACTAAAAAGGGTTACTGTGCTTCCAAAGCCCCTTTGTTCATGAGATATGGACTCTACAGTGTCCCTTAGCCTACATGTCCTTCTAGACTCTCATATTGTCACAAAAAGATTTGCTCCATGTATCCTCTTCTTGAACCTGGATAACTTTTTTTTTTCTTTGACTGCCCTGACCAGTAGAGATACTGAGGTCTCATATGAGTTTCAAGGGTGAGTTGTAATTATTGGGGTTTATTTGTATACTATGTATTCAAATGTTAATTACTGGTCCCCCAAGATCTGGTTACACCCAGACAAGCACATCCTCATGTACATACACCAAGTGATGCTGGGTAACCTCCCTGATAAGTTATTCTTCATTGGCTAAATAAAGTTGTCTACAGCCTGACGGTGCAGAAGAGAGGTAGGCAGAAACACAAAGAACCTTATATAAAATAGACATGATTTGGAGAAAATGGGTGGATTCCTCTCTCATATCCCAATAGCTATTGAAGGCCAAGTCTGTATGAAGCACTTTGTTGGTTTCTCTATTAACTCTCAAAGTCTCATGTGAATTTTGAGAAGGTCATTCCCATCATATCCTCACTTTTGTTTGTTTATTTATTTATTTATTATTGATTTTTTTTTTTTGAAGCAAAAAAACCCCAAAAGCTCTGTAGCTCTGGATGCCCTGAAATTTTCCCTGTAGACCAGGTGGACCTCGAACTCAGAGATCTGCCTGCCACTGCCTCTCATTCTTAAATATTTCATAGGGAACTGGACCTTCGTTCTTTCATTCTCCTAAAACAAGTTTTTCTTCCATCTTCTGCCATCTTTGGCCCAGATCCAAGAGACACTGTAGGGATAATATATCTTCCACTACTCACTTATAAATAAACAGGCTGGCCTTAAAGTTTATTTCACACCATCATGCTCATTCTTGGATGCTTGCTTACTTAGGAGTCTAAGTTTTTATTTTCTCTCTCCATTAAAGTATGTGAATAGATGGTAAGCATGCTGGAACAGGGGGAATGATGAAGCAGACTGTGCATTTCACTGAGATGTCAAGGGCCCAGCCCCATTGCCATGTCCTCTGCGCAGAATGCCCTCTCAACAGATAGCCAGATGGCTCACTCTGTCCTCTCCTCCATGTTCCTGTTGCTATATTACCCTGTCAAGGAATTATTCTCTGTTCATCTCAAGTGAAGTAGGAACAACATCTTTCTATTTTTCCTATTCTTAAAATAATTTTTTAAAAATTTCATGTATATGTGTGTTTTACCTGCCTGCATGTCTCTGCATATCATGTGCAAGCCTGCTGTCTGTGGAGCCCAGCAGAGGGCGTCAGACTCCTTGGGACTGGAGGCACAGGTAGTTGTCAGCTGCTGGGAATCAAACCTTCCTGCATTGGAAGATTAGCCAGTGCTCTTAACCACTAAGCCAACTCTCCAGACTCCTTTGTTCTCAAATATTTTTTCCTACCATACACAAATGACCATATATGATCATTATTTTAATTTATTACTTCTTCTTTTAAAAAAGGGGAGGTTATGAAATCATAACTCTAACACTGTGAAATACCTTACACATCCATAAGGTGCTCAGAAAATATGTACTAAATTAAATTGAATAATTGTTCAGATGTAGACATGGAGAAGGATGGGAGAGCAAGACAACTGAGGTTTGAGCAAAGGTGTCTGGAAGGTTAGTGATGTGTGAACAGCAGTAAATAGGGCATGGAGATGGGTTCTGTAGGGACTGATTTTCTACCTCATTCATTTATCTTGAGATATGGCATTTCTACATATCTCTGGCTGACCTGGAAATCATTATGTAGACCAGGCTGGCCTCAAATTTACAGAGGTTCACCTGCCTCTGCCTCCCGAATGCTAGGGTTACAGGTGTGGGCCTTCATGCCTCTCTTGTACCATGGTTAGAATTTTCTCTCTTTCTGTGATATGTGAAGGCACACATTCTGAAATCTTTTGGAACATCTCACTGATTAAAAGGGAAAAAAAAATCTCAAGCAGTTACATGTTCCAAAATGTTTTCTGATGAGTTCAACTCTCTGCTGGAGAGTTTGACTTGCTATCCTTTAACCTCCCAGTGTCTTCTGGGACATCTTTACAACAGGAAATGCTACTCCACATGTCTTATGGTGATCAGTCTCCCCAGCTAGTTATTAATCAAAGAAAAGTGATAATGACTCATGCTAGCCTTTTATCCTTGGCAAGGATGTTTCCTAGAAGTAATATCCAGACATGATGAGGTGTGGACTCTCAGTTGCCTATGATAGCAGAGGTTAGTATTAGTCTCTCTTCCCACACAGGTGCGTGGGGTCAGAGGACATAATGGAAAAGGGCTGGGAATCCTAGACACAAACAGGACCTCAGGGTCAAGGAGGACTTCCCAAAAATAACAACTGTTGAGGAGCCAGAACCTCTGTTGGTGTGAGCCAGCAGACATCAATAGCTCACACAGCTCTCTAGTGGAAACAGAGGCGAATGTTTGGCAGTTGCCTCTTGGCCATTTAAACTATGGGACAAAGCTCAAATAACATAAAGCTAATAGAGAGGTTGTTGTGGCTGTAATGTGACTACATTTCACATATTAATTCTTGGAGTCTAGAAATGCTGAATTCTAGGTGGGTTTGTTATGTAAGAAACTTCATAAAGAAGTCATAATCTTGTTCCCATGATTTCCCCCAAATTGGCATTCCTGAAGAGATGGAATGTCTCCAGGAGTGTCTGCTGGGGAAGACTGAACTGCAATGAGACAACGTCCAGCAGCAGCCCAGTCCTCCAACCAAGTTCCTCAATGTTCTTAGCACATCGCCTGGTAAAAACTCTACAGATGACCTGATTTTCTAGAGAACCACTGAATCAAAATCTCTGGGGCTGGAAGGTGATATGAATATATGTGTGTGTATGTATGTATATATATACATATATATGTATATTTGTTATAGCTTTCTCTGTGTATTAATTCCATAGGACAAGTATAACAAGATACCACAGGGTAAGTGGTTTAAACCACACACATGTTGTCTCAAGGTTCTGGAAGTTAAAAGTTCAAGACTGGCAGGGTTGGTTCATCTGACAGCTGTGACATCCTGTGACACACCCCTTCTCTAGCTTCTGGTAGTCCCAGGATGAAGTCCTTGGCATTCTTTTGGGAGATGTGATTCACCTCCTCTAATATGCAGCAATGAGAAACATGCTCCAAATTTGATTTGGACCTCTTTCCAACCAGTCACTCTACAGGGGAAGAAAGGAGGGAGGAAAGAAGGAAAGAAGGAGGGAGGGAGAAAGGAAGGAAGAAAGGAAAGGAGGGAGGGAGGGAGGATGGAAGAAAGGAAGCAGAAGGGAAGGAAGGAGAAAAAAGTAAAGACAGAAGGAAGAAGAAAGGAAGGAGAAGCAAGGAACAGAAAAAGAGAAGAAAATTATAAAGATTATAAATAGAACCTGTGCTTGCTTGTATTGAAGGAATACAAAGACACCTTACTAGAGCCTTTTGAAACTCCTTATCCTCAAGGGATAAGTCCTAATGATAAAACATATTCATCCTTCTCAACTTGCTGTGATCATGTGAACCTGAACTTTCCCATAAGGTCCAGTTGGAACTTTCACTGATATACAGGAAGGTGAACCAGGGAACTTCTAAAGAAACCATTGGGCTTAGAGTCTCTACGAATAGACCTTGGCCATGGAGGTTTAAAAAGAAAAGTACCCAAAGCTTCTATTTATCATGTTGGACTTTCTTTTCTTCTGAACATAACTAGCTGTGTCTGTGTGTATGTGTGAGTGTGTGCACATGTGTGTGCTCGTGTGTGTGTGTGTGTGTGTGTGTGTGTGTGTTTCAGAAACCAATCAAGAAGCACAGGGCTGTGACCCTCAAAATCAGCGAAATTAAGGACAAGAACTCTGTGATCACTCAGCTTTCTATCTAATGTTACTTTCTGACTATGTGCAGCATGAGAAATCTGAGCAATACATCCAATAAGAGAATTAAAAAAAGATAATCAGAACTCAGGAAAGCGGAGACAGTGAGAATTTCCAGAGTAAAGAATCAGAGAATAGAGAGAGGTGTAGAGGAATCTGTACAAAATTTCTACCAAGTTTAGTCTCTGGCTGAATACTAAGCCCTGTGTGTGCAAGGAGGGGCTCTAAAACAAATGGCAAATAGCTGCCCACTCAATAGTCTCCAGAACTTGTCCAGGGAGCAAAGAGGGGTCTTCACGACCACTCTGGGAGTTCAGTTAAGGCTCTACAGGTATCATATCTTAGATGTACTACTACTACACTGCCTTCGGTGTAAGAGGCAGTCTCTGCCTTACCTTAATGAAACTTCATAACAGAACAAAATTTTCCAAAAGTAGCATAAATGACCAACAGAACAAAGCCAACCACTAAAGGAACGATATTGACTCCATTACTCAACACTGTAACATATACATACCTATGCCCAGTAAAAATTAATAAACATGAAGAAGTACAAAAATTGTGACATGTAACAGCTTAAAAAATGGTGAACAGACATATCCTCAGATAGCATAGAGCTGAGAACTTTAAGATAGGCACTATAAATATGCTCACAGAGCCAAAGAAAAATCAAAATACAATACAAAGAAGAATAAAAACATCAAAGGATTATAATAGGCAGGTAGTGCTGAAGGGTTTTGATAGGCTGTGTTATAAGACCAAGTTAGTTATTTTTAGGAGAAGTTGTGAGAGATAATGAGGGAATCATAACAGCATAACTGTGTTTCATATTATAAGTTTAGAACACTATAGCTGGGTAGATACTCAGCTTTTCTAACCCAAAATAATGGCCTGGGCATGTGGTCCATTACCTGCTGTCCTAGTCTTGTTATGGCACTTTCTTCTTCATCCATGTCCAGATGGCAACTCTCCTCCTTCCTGATTTCCATTTGATCCTCTCTCCCTGGGATTGGAAGTACTTCCTCTTCTGCCCAGATATTGGCTGTTCAGGTCTTTATTTAACCAGTCAGAAGGTAATGGAGAACAATGTTTACAAAATACAGAGGCAGGAGATGCTTCACAATAATTACAATACTAAAGTCCAGCCTGTAATCAGATTTCTGGATACAGAAATAAGAATTTGAGTATACAAGGATAATCTTTACACACTGCACAAAGACATCACTCCAACAGGGCAGCACAGTGGAACTGGCTGTGCAGGGATGGGTGCAGGTGAGCCAGCCCCAAGGACATGAGAAGAGGTGAGCTGACCCTTCCTCCTGCTGATGGCAGCATTGGGTTGCCTAGCTGGGGTAAAGCTGCAAAGCTGAGAGCCAGTGGGCTGACTAGCTCAGCTACCACCCAGGCCCAGATCCAGGGCTTTGAGTTGGCTTACCCCAAAATCTACAGCATCTGTGAACTGTTGGGGTGCATGAAAAGCCCTGTCTTACTGATTTAAAGCTGCAAGATCTCCATGACACAGGGTAACAATGGAATAACTGAGAGGAATCCCAGTGAAGAACCAGTACTAATGGTGTCAAAGAAGCCGGAGATTTCTAACCAGACCAATGACTCATTGCCATGAACATCTGCAAATGAAGATGTGTGGACACACACAGGGGTATAGGTATACTGTGGGACATACTGTGACACACTGCAGCTCCCACAACTGGATGCTTTCTATGCCTTGTTTTGTTTTACTTTTGTTTGTTTGTTTGTTTGTATGCTTTTTATTTTGGGAGGTTACAATGGCAAAGGATGGATACAAGGGTATGAATTTATGATGTGAAACTCATGAAGATTCATTAAAAAGTTTTAAAAAGAAATGAAAATAAAAATAATTTTAAAAGAAAATAATGTCTGTGTGGACATGTGATTCAAGATATTATTCAGAATCAGTCAAATAATGGATTTAATTAAAGACAAACCTAATACCAGAACAGTATGCATACATTATGTACATATATATGTATATGGTAAAATAAACACATAAATGTTATATTTAACTCAAAAAGAACTACTTTATGTGGAATATCTTGTTCTCTTGAAGGCTATGGCTTTTACTGGGCCAGGAATTCTACTTTGCAGTTGAATATAATTGTGTAACTGATAAACACCAAGACTGAGGATAACGTTAATTTGGAGAAAACTAATGCTGTCTCTATTGATAGTTTGAAGCTTAAGACTCTGTGAAGAGCTGATTGGTACATTTTTCAGTGTTTATATACAATTAAGAGAAGTGCACCATTTTCTAGCCAGAATGTGTGAAAGAACTTGTGATATTTCACAGACTCCAAGAGGAAAAAAAAAAGTCAAATTAGAGAACATTCAATGAATGTCATTGAATTTAATCCCCAAAGGGAAAACTATGCTGTAGAGAATGTTTATATTGCAAACAATGAAGCTATCTGTTCTCAAATAGTATCACACAATACACTGAAATTCAGCAAAGTCCAGATTCTTAGGTACTCTGATCATTTTTTTTTTTTTTTGTGGCTTGAGTTTTGTTTTGAATTAGAAGAGATTAGGAAAATTAGGAGCAAACTGAGCTTCAGGCTGATTCTTTTTTATGGGGAAAGTGAACTCCAGTAATATTTTATTTGATGCAGATAAGAGAATTAGGTATTCCGATACAGATTACAAAGTTCAAAGCAGATTTTAGGAAGTAGTATTAAATCAAGAAACCAAGAGTACACGAAAAAGGTTGAGAGAAATGTGTGAGTGATACTTAAGAAGTGTCATGGAAAGTGTCCAAAGGTGTCAGAGGGGAAAGGTGTGAAATAGGTGAGACATACACACATGTCAGTTCTGATCGACAAATCTGCTGTTCCTCCAGCTCTTACCACCAATGAACCTGTGTTTCCCGTGTTTGAGTTAAAACGCTAGCCAGCCAATCAAAATGGGTCACTCTATTAGTTCCTTTCTCTTGCTGTGATAAAGCACCGCAACCAAGGCAGTTTATAGAAGGGAGAATTTATTTGGGTTTACAGCTTCAGCAGGATAAGAATTCATCACTGTTGGGAGGCAAGGCAGCAAGCAGCAGGCATAATAGAGGGAGCCGGGAGCTTAGAGAACACATCTCAACCATAAGCGCAAAGCAGAGAACGTGAGTTGAAATTAGAGTGAGTCCATAAACACACAAAGGCCACTCCCAATGTTTTACTTCCTACAGCAAGTCTCCATCTCCCAAAGGTTCCCCCATCTCCCCAAACAGTACCATCAACTGGTGGAACATGTTCAGATACCTGAGCTTATGGGAGCACATTCTTATTCAAGCTACCATAGACTGCTGATGAAGAAGGTATCTGTGAATGAGCAAAGATGATGTGTTTTCTAATTATAAAGGATCCAAAGAAGAGCTGTACTAACTTGGTTGTTGTATAGATGCCTCTTTTCATCTTTAAGCCTGATACCTGGTGTGGTGAAATCAATGCTTTAATACCTTAGCTTTTTAATCTAAATGTATCAATCTTATTTATTTATTTGTGTGTGTGTGTGTGTGTGTGTGTGTGTACCCGATAATGTGTGTGTGCTCCACAAGTGTGAGGCATCCATGGCTGTCAGAGGAGGCTTCAGATTCTCTTGTACTGGAGTTACGAATGATTGTGATCCACCAAACAGGTGCTGGGAGCCAAACCCAGGTCCTCCGCAAAAACAGTAAGTGCTATTAACCACTGAACAATTGCAACTGGTATTCCAGATGTATTTTATTTGTGAACCTGGGCCTGTTTCTCATAAAGTCCTACCAGTCGTAAAAATCTGGTGAGCATTTCTCTTACTCATGACAAGGTAAAAATAAAATCTGTCTTAGATACAGCACCTCATGAGAATGCCATGTGGACGTTCGCATCTCTGGGTGTTTGCTTTTCCCTTGCTTTGTGCTCTGTCCAACTTTGTGAGCTGAATTTCCAGCTTTTGTGTGATTCAGTAATTATAGTACAGGGACTAGTTGATATGCTTTGGTGGTCATGATTTCAGGTCTGTCTATTTATTTATTTTACATTCTTCTTTTTTTTGTTTTTTTTTTTTGTTTTTTTGTTTTTCAAGACAGGGTTTCTCTGTGTAGCCCTGGCTGTCCTGGACTCAATTTGTAGGCCAGGCTGGCCTCGAACTCGCAAAGATCCGCCTGCCTCTGCCTCCCAAGTGCTGGGATTAAAGGCGTGCGCCACCACTGCCCGGCTTGTGCACCCCAATCCTAGCCCCCTCCCTCCCCTCCTCTGGTTCCCACCCTCCTGCCTCCTTCCATCATCCCTCCTCCACTTCTCCTCCACCCCAGTACCATCCGGTTCCAGCACATCAAGTTCCATCAAGTCTGAGCACTTCCTCTTCCATTAAGGCCAGGCACCACAGTCCCACTAGGGGGAAGTGATAAAAAAGCAGGCATCAGAGACAGCCCCTATGTTACTTGCCAGGGGACCCATAGGGGACCCATAGGATGACCAACCTGCTGATCAGTTACATATGTGTAGGGGGCCTAGGTCCAGTTCATGCATGCCCTTTGAATGGTGGTTCAGATTCTGTGTGCCCCCATGGACCTAGTTAGTTGACTCCATTGGAAACCTTGTCTCCTGTGGGTCTTTCTCTCCTACCCTCCATTCTTCCACAAGAGTCTCTGGGTTCTGTGTAATTTTTGGTGGTTAGCCTCAGTTTCTGTCTGGATCCTCTGCTGCATGGGGGTTCTCAGAGGACAGTTATGCTGTGATTCTGTCTGTAATAGTCATAGCAGACAGACTGTCATTAATAGTGATAGGGGTTGGCTCTCACCCTTGGGGTAGGTCTAAGTTTGGGCCTGTCATTGGTTGGACAGTCCCTCAACTTCTGTTCTATCTTTATCCCGGTACATCTTGTATACAGGATAGAATTTGGGTTGAAGATTTTGTGGGTAGGTTAGTGATCTTCTCCCTCCTGTAGAAGTCCTACCTATCTAGAAGGAGGCCTCTTCAGTCTCCATATTCCCTGGTGTTAGAAGTCTCAGCTAGAGTCATTCCCATCTCTTCCCTGGGGCCTACCCTGTTGCTGGTCTCCAGCATGTCTCATAGATACCTCCCTGCCTCAGTTTTTCATCTTTCACCCAGCCCTCTCTTGTCTCCTGCCACCACTCTCCCCACAACTTATCCCCTCCTCTTTTCCTGTCCTACCCAGTTCCCTCTCTTCATCAACTTCTACTGTCTATTCTATTTCCTCGTCTGAGTGAGTCCCTCTTAGTTACTTAGCTTCTTTGGGTCTGTGAATTGTAGTATGGGTGTCCTGTACTAAATGGCTAGTGTCTGCTTATGAGTGAGTACATACCATGTGTATCTTTCTGGGTCTGGGTTACCTCAGAATGATCTTTTCTAGTTACATCCATTTGCCTTTGAAATTCATGATTTCCTTGTTTTTAATAGCTGAGTAGTATTCCATTGTGTAAGTGTACCACATTTTCTTTATTCATTTTTCTATTGAGGGACATTTAGGTTGTTTCCAGTTTGTGGCTATTATGAATAAAGCTGCTATGAACATAGTTGAGCAAATATCCTTGCAGTATGGTGGGTCATCTTTTAGGTATCTGCCCAGGAGTGCTATAGCTGGGTCTGGAGGAAGAACTATTCCAACTTTCTGAGGAAGTGAAAGATTAATTTCCATAGTGTTTCTACAAGTTTGCACTCCCACCAGAAATGGAGGAGTGTTCCCCTTTCTCTACATCCTCACCAGCATGTGCTGTCATTTGAGTTTTTGATCTTAGACATTCTGACAGGTGTGAAACAGAATCTCAGAGTCATCTTGAGTTGATGACTAAGGACATTGGACATTTTTTAAGTGCTTCTCTGCCATTTGAGTTTCATCTGTTGAAAACTCTCAGTTTAGCTCTTAACCCCATTTTAATTGGATTATTTCTTTTGTTGGTGTTTACTTTTTTGAGTTCTCTCTCTATATTTTGGATACTAGCCTTATGTCGGATGTAAGGTTGATGAAGATCTTTTCCTAATCTGTAGACTGTTGTTTTGTTTGAATGACAGTGTCCTTTGCCTTACAGAAGGTTTTCATTTTCATGAGGTCCCATTTATTGATTGTTGATCTTAGAGTCTGGGCTATTGGTGGGAAGTTGTCACCTGTGCCAATGAGTTCAAGACTGTTTCCCACTTTCTCTTCTAATAGGTTTCGTGTGTCTGGTTTTATATTGAGGTTTTTGATCAATTTGAACTTGAGTTTTGTCCTGGGTGATAAATATGGGTCCATCAGGTCTTTTTAAGGGAAGAATCTTCTGAACTTCCCAAAGATACAGTAAAAGGAGGAGTGGGATGAAATGGCAAATGTATCATGACACTCCAATCTTTCAAAGATTTTTGATACTTCGTTCACGGAATAATAAGGAAGTACACTTGACTTCACAACCTTCAATAGATTCTCATATTTTTTTTCCATTTGAACTTTTTAAAAAATTGAACAAAGTTGTATTGTGAAATTAGCTTACTAAATAGTGGGTTTCCACAAGGGTTTTCAAACATCCTTGGTGTTCATTAACTTATTTCCAATTCCTCTCCCCCACCCATGCTTAATCCTTCAACTCTTAATAATTCCATCCTCTTCTTTCATTTCAGATGTATGATATCTCTCCAGCTTATTTAAATTGAGTTGCATTGCTAGATGGTTGTGGCACAGGCCAGCCTGGTCTACAGAATGAACTCTAGGACAACCAGGGCTACATAGAGAAACCCTGTCTGAAAAAACAAAAAACAAACAAAAATAAGTAAATAAATAAATAAATAAATAAATAAATAAATAAATAACTGAATGAATGAATAAATAAACTTGAGTTGCACAATAATAGGCTTCCATATGGTTTTAAACATAATCATTCGAGGGATCCAAGATGGCGCCGACCATAGAGCAGTGCATCTGAGTAGTAGGTGAATGAGATTAGTCACTGTGGAGTGAATGTGAGGTCCCCTAGCCGAGAGTGAAACACAGACGGTGTCTGAATTCCCATAGCAAACACTGAGACTGGTCACCAGGTAAAACAGCCCACGCAGTCCCCAGGAACACCACCTTGAGATCAGCCAGCTCCGTCACCGGTCTGGAGAGGAGATCTAGCCCAGGAGCAGATCCAGCCCACAGCTCCAGCCACAGACCAGCGGCCCTGCCTGTCTGCCTGATATCCAGCCTGCACTCGGACCTGTACACCCAAGAGGGAAAAACAGCTGCACCACAAGAGCAAAGGTAAGTGAGATTATTTTTTCTGGAGTTTCCAACATGGCGGCACAGAGTGCACTGCAGCGGAGAGGCAGAGACCTAACCCATTCACAGCAAAGCAATTAGAAGCCAAGACTGCCTGCAAACAGAGCCCACAATTGTGTGTTCCCCATAAATACTGGGGCGGGTGGGTCAATCACCCTAGCACCCAAGCATCTGAGGCAGTCAGCAACAGGCACACTGAGGCCAGCATCTGTTGTGAGTGGAGCTCCCTGCCTGCATAGTCAGCCTAGCTGGGGAGCCAGAATGACTGGGTGAGTGAGAGGAGAACACAGACCCAACCACAGCTCTACCTGCCTTTCTGAGGAGACCTGTCAGCTCCCAGGTCCTCAGAGGCTAGCCCTCTCCCCACTCCAATCCCCTCTATATTGGTCCAATTGGGTCACAAGCAGTTGAGGAGAGCGGCAGCCACCCTCCTCTCCAAGAGCCAGTCAGTCTATTACAGGAACCTGCCCGCCATCTGGAGGTAAACACCAGGATCTCAGGATCAGCCAACCCCCAGGGCAGGGAGTTTTCCTGAGCACCAAGGTCAGGTAACAAAAGAAACAAACAGATAACACCTGGGTCCATCTGATGACAAAAGGTCAGCGCAAGAACATGGTAAAAAAACCAAAACAATAGGATGTCTCTAGATCCTAGCAATAATGCTACAGACAACTCTGGACAGCTGAACACAATTGAAGCAAAGGAACATGACCTTAATCCTATGCTTATATTAATAATAGAAGGCCTAAGGGAGGAAATAAAATACCTCAGAGAGCAACAACAAAGTACTGCAAAGGAGGTGATGGAAATGAATAAAGCACTTAAAGGAATGGAAGACCAAAAAGGGAAGTTGAAGCAATGAAGAAAATCCAATCTGAGACATCCATAGAACTGGAAAACCTTAAGAAAAGAACCAGAACTACAGACACTAGCATCACCAACAGAATACAAGAGATGGAAGAAAGAATTTCAGGCTCAGAGGATAAAATTGAAGAAATGGATACATCTGTTAAAGAAAATGTCAAACTTAAAAAAGTTCTCACACAAAACCTTCAGGAAATCAGGAAACAATGAAAGACGAAATCTCAGAATAATAGGAATAGAAGAGAAGACTCCCACTTCCATGGATCAGAAAATATCTTCAACAACATCATTGAAGAGAATTTCCCAAATCTAAAAAAAGAGATGCCTATAACTGTACAAGAAGCTTACAGAACTCCAAATAGATTAGACCAGAAAAGAAAATCTTCCTGCCACATAATAATCAAAACACTAAATGTACAGAACGAAGAGAGAATTTTAAAAGCTGCTAGGGAAAAGGGACAAATAACATATAATGGCAAACCTATCAGAATCACACCTGACTTTTCTTCAGACTCTAAAAGCCAGAAGGGCCTGGACAGACATCTTGCAGACCCTAAAAAACTACAAATGGCAGGACAGACTACTATTCCCTGCAAAATTGTCAATCAGCATAGATGGAGAAAACAAGATATTCCATGACAAAGCTAAATTCAAACAATATCTATACACAAATCCAAATCTACAGAAGATGTTAGAAGGAAAACTTCAACCCAAAGAGGTTAACTGCACACAAGAAAGCACAGGAAGCAAATAGCATGCCTGCAGCAAAACCAAAAGGAAAGAAGCTCACTCACACAATATTTCCACCAACATCAAGATGGCAGGAAGTAACAATCACTGGTCATTAATGTCTCTCAACATCAATGGACTCAATTCCCCAATAAAAAGGCACAGGCTAGCAGAATGGATGCGAAAACAGAATCCCACATTCTGCTGTTTACAAGAAACACACCTCAGCAAAAAAGATAGACATTATCTCCAAGTAAAGGGCTCGAAAAAGATATACCAAGCAAATGGACCCAAGAAAAAACCTGGAGTAGCAATTCTAGTATGCAACAAATTGGACTTTCAACCAACATTAATCAAAAGAGATGGGGAAGGACACTATATACTCATCAAAGGAAAAATCCACCAAGATGAAATTTCAATACTAAACATCTATGCCCCAAATGTAAGACCACGCACATTCATTAAAGAAACACTACTGAAGCTCAAATCCCACACTGAACCTCACACATTAATAGTGGGAGACTTCAACATACAACTCTCACCACTGGACAGATCAACAATGCAGAAACCAAACAAAGAAATAATGAACCTCACAGATGTCATGAATCAAATGGACCTAATTGACATCTACAGAACATTTCACCCCAAAACAAAAGAATATACTTTCTTCTCGGCACCTCACGGAACCTTCTCCAAAATTGACCATATAGTCAGTCACAAAGCAAGCCTCAACAGATACAGGAAAATTGAAATCACTCCTTGTAACTTATCAGACCATCATGGAATAAGCTAGGCTTCAACAATAACAAAAACTACAGAGTGCCTGCAAAAACATGGAAACTGAACAACTCTCTCCTCAATGACCTCTGGGTCAGGGAAGAAATAAAAAAAGAAATTAAAGTCTTCTTAGAACTCAATGAAAATGAAGGCACAACATACCCAAACTTATGGGACACACTGAAAGCAGTGCTAAGAGGAAAGTTTATAGCAGTAAGTGCCTTCAAAAAGAAACTGGAGAATTCCTATACTAGCCACCAAAAAAAAAAAAACAAAAACACACCTGAAAGAGCTAGAACAAAAAGGAGCAAACACTCCCAAGAGGAGCAGACGAGAGGAAATTATCAAACTCAGGGCTGAAATCAACAACTTAGAAACAAAAAGAAGAATACAAAGAATCGACAAAACCAAGAGCTGGTTCTTTGAGAAAATCAACAAAATAGACAAGCCCTTAGCTAAATTAACTAAAAGGCAGAGGGAAAATACCCAAATCAACAAAATCAGAAATGAAGGGGGGGAAATAACAACAGACATTGAGGAAATCCAAAGAATCGTTAGGTTGTACTTCAAAAACTTGTACTCCACAAAATTGGAAAATCTAAATGAAATGGACGATTTTCTTGATAGATTTCACATACCAAGGTTAAATCAAGAATAGATAAACAAATTAAACAGTCCTATTACCCTTAAGGAAATAGAAGAAGTCATAAGAAGTCTTCTAACCAAAAAAAGCCCAGGCCCAGATGGTTTCAGCACAGAATTCTACCAGACATTCAAAGAAGAGCTAACACCAATATTCTTCAAACTCTTCCACAACATAGAAACAGAAGGAATACTGCCAAACACATTCTATGAGGCCACAGTTACCCTGACACCTAAACCTCACAAAGACCCAACGGAGAAAGAAAATTTTAGACCAGTTTCCCTTATGAACATGGATGCAAAGATACTTAATAAAATACTTGCAAACTGGATCCAAGATCACATCAAAAGTATCATACACCATGATCAAGTAGGCTTCATCCCAGGGATGCAGGGGTGATTCAACATAAGAAAATCCATCAATGTAATCTACCACATAAACAAGCTGAAAGAAAAGAACCCCATGATCATCTCATTGGATGCTGAAAAAGCTTTTGACAAAACAGCACCCTTTCATGATAAAAATCTTAGAGAGATCAGGCATACAAGGACCATATTTAAATATAATAAAGGCAATTTACGGCAAGCCAATAGCCAACATCAAACTAAATGGAGAGAAACTTAAAGCATTTCCTCTAAAATCAGGGACAAGGCAAGGCTGCCCACTCTCTCCATATCTCTTCAACATAGTACTTGAAGTTTTAGCTAGAGCAATAAGACAACTAAAAGAGATCAAGGGAATACAAATTGGAAAGGAAGAAGTCAAAGTATTCCTATTTGCAGATGATATGATAGTATACATCAGTGACCCCAAAAATTCCACCAGAGAACTTCTACAGGTGATAAACTCCTTCAGCAAGGTGGCCAGATACAAAATCAATTAAAAAAATCAGTAGCCCTTCTTTACACAAAAGATAAATGGGCTGAGAAAGAAATAAGGGAATCAACACCCTTTACAATAGCCACGAATAATATAAAATACCTGGGGGTAACTCTAACCCAGCAAGTGAAAGACCTGTATGATAAGAACTTCAAGTCCCTGAAGAAAGAAATTGAAGAAGATATCAGAAGATGGAAAGATCTCCCTTGTTCATGGATAGGTAGGATCAACATAATAAAAATGGCAATCTTACCAAAAGCAATATACAGATTCAATGCAATTCCTATGCAAATACCAACTCAATTTTTTTACAGATCTGGAAAAAAACAATTCTCAACTTCATATTGAATAACAAAAGACCCAGAATAGCTAAATCAATCATGTACAATAACAGAACATCTGGAGGTATCACCATCCCGGATTTCAAGCTGTACTACAGGGCAATAGTAATAAAAACAGCATGGTACTGGTATAGAAACAGACCAGTTGACCAATGGAATCGAATTGAAGACCCAGAAATAAACCCACACACCTACGGTCACTTAATTTTTGATAAAGAATCCAAAAACATACAATGGAAAAAGGAAAGCATCTTCAATAAATGGTGCTGGTCTAACTGGATGTCAACATGTAGAAGAATGCAAATAGATCCATACTTATCACCCTGTACAAAACTTAAGTCTAAGTGGATCAAGGACCTCAACATAAATTCAGACACACTAACATTAATAGAAGAGAAAGTGGGGAAAAGCCTTGAACTCATTGGCACTGGTAGCAATTTCCTAAATAGAACACCAATAGCTCAGGCACTAAAACAAACAATCAATAAATGGGACCTTATAAAATTGAAAAGCTTCTGTAAGGCAAAGGACACTGTCCTTAGAACAAAACATCAGCCTACAAACTGGGAAAGGATCTTCACCCACCCAACATCCGACAGAGGGTTAATATCCAAAATATATAAAGAACTGAAGAAATTAAACACCAAAAAAATCAAATAATCCCATCAATAAATGGGGTAGAGAGCTAAACTGAGAATTCACAGAAGAGGAATCTCTAAAGGCTGAGAGGCATTTGAGGAAATGTTCAACATCTTTGGTCATCAGGGAAATGCAACTTAAAACAACTCTGAGATTCCATCTCACACCTGTCAGAATGGCTAAGATCAAAAACTCAAATGATAGCACATGCTGGTGAGGATGTGGAGAAAGGGGAACACTCCCCCATTGCTGGTGGGACTGCAAACTTGTGCAACCACTTTGGAATTCAATGTAGAGATATCTTAGAAAATTGGGAATAAATCTACCTCAAGACCCAGCCATACCCCTCTTGGGCATATATCCAAAAGATTCGAAATGAAACCACAAGGACATTGCCTCAACAATGTTCATAGCAGCTTTATTTGTAATAGCCAGAAACTGGAACGAACCCAGATGTCCTTCAACTGAAGAATGGATAAAAAAACTGTGGTACGTTTACACAATGGAATACTACACAGCTATCAGAAACGAGGAAATCATGCAATTCGAAACCAAATGGATGGAACTAGAAAAGCTCATCCTAAGTGAGCTGATGCAGTCCCAGAAAGATAAACATGGTATGTGTTCCCTTATAAATGGATATTAGCCATACATCAGAAGATAACTATCCTACAACCCACATAACCAAATAGATAGGAACCTAGCATATCTATCCTAGGAAAAATTCTACCCACCAGTGAGTCATGGAATCTGCTGCAGGTTATTGGAACACCACACCCTAGATGGTGTGCTTTATCAAGCTCCAGTAAAAGTGGAAGCTTTTGGCCCTCACATGACACAAGATCTGAGGGAGTATCACATGTGAGGGCCCACCTCATCTGAGGAGAAGGAGAGTACCAAGTAGAGGAACAAGGAGGGAGGGAGGGAAAGAGAGAGGGAGGGAAGGAGAGAGGAAGGGAGGGGCCAGGAGGGGAGGAGGGAGGAAACTATGTTCTAGATGTAAATAATACTTTTTAAAGAAAAGAGTTAATAAGCTTAAAAATATAATAAAAATACAATGCAAAATTTTCAAACTATAATTTACCAAAGGTATAATTGCCTTACTGGCATGAAAGGAAAATGGCCTTAATTTCAGATTAGAATGTTAGACTGCAGGTGGCCACAGAGATTGCACAAACTTGATAGCAGCTTAAAAGTTCTTTTTTTGTAGAGGTATAGGATATTTCCATTTAATGTTTGGCATTAAAAAGCAGGTAACAGGTTTAAAACACCGTAAATAAGTTCAAGGTGATAGCTGTTCAACCTGGTTTTACAAACTCCCAAGAGTTGAAAAAACTTAAAGCTAAGGTAAAATAATGCATGGTGTTAGCCCATGCCTTGACCTCCAGCAGAGACAGGAGGATCACTACAGAGTTAGTTGTCTTATAAATTCTAGAGTTACAAGAAACAGGGTGGTGATGGTGCACATTCTTAGTCCCATCATTGGAGAAGAATACACCCTTAATCCCAACACACTAGAGACAGAAACAGGCAGATCTCAGAGCTCAAGGTCAGCCTGATACAAAACAAGCTCTAAACAGAGAAAAACTTTGATCCAGGGGTGGAGGAGCACATCTTTAATCCCATCAGTTGGGAACCACATGTCTTTGATCCCAAAACTTAGAATGCAGAAACAGGCACATAGGATTTGGAAGGATTTAAGTTTAAAAGCTACTTACAAAAGGCAGGCTGCAATTCAAACAAATTTTCCTTTGAGATCTCAAAATATATACACTAAAGGTTGGTTTAGCTCCAAAATATCAAAATAATTTCTTCTTTAATCCGGATTGAAAGGTCATACTTTATATATTGTCCAAAAACCAAATTTGCTCCAGGAAAAATATTACCTGACCCTCCCCCCCCAAAAAAAAAGGTAATTGCCCCAGAGTTAGGATTAGGGCAGGGCTCTGTTCTTATCTTTCCAGGAGATTTAAAGCATCCATTCAAGGAATCCAGGGACAACTGTACAACGGAAACCTCAGCAGAAAACAGATCAGACACCAAAGAAGATGAGTGGCCCAGATGATCCAGCCTTGCAGACTTCCTCAATAGCAGTTTCCTCAAAAGTCTACAACCACAACAACTCAAAATCACTAAGATCGTTCAGCTCCACAGACTGCTCCAGCCAGATCTTCAGTAAAGCTCTGAAGATCAGCTTCTGTCTATGAACTTTGTAGGACATCTAAATAGTTGAGCTCAAAGGGACTGAACATCAAATGATTCTATTAACATTTTAAACCATTTTTCCATTCTTATTTGGGCCCCAAACAGGTTTACTATGTCCCAAATCAGCAGGAAGTCATTTTAAGAAAACAACGTCCCATCTGTAGAAGGTGGGGAGGGTGTTCCCCCCCCTTTGGTTATTTGATGGATAATAGAAAATTTTGTTATTTAGGGGAAGAGACTACAAGCTGTTAAATGGTCTTGTTAAATGGGTTTTGGAGGTTAGACCCAGGGACTTCTCTCTTTTTCTTTTCTGTATCCTTCTTTCTCTCCTATGTAGGAGTGAACAGACTTGAGAAAAAATGGGACATAAATATAGTATAGGAAAGATCAAGAAAACAAAAAAAGAGAGAAGAAGCTTTTATAGTCCCATAACCTAGATATCTGGCTGATATACAAAAAAATGTTAAAAGATTAGATAGTAGATGATATAGTTAGGTAGATAGATGATAGATAGATAGATGATAGATAGATAGATAGATGATAGATATATAGATGATAGATGATTGATAGGTAGATGATAGAAAGGGAGAAGATAGATTGGTAGATACATGGTAGATAGATGGTAGATAGAGAGAGATACAGAGGTGATAGATAAATAGGTAGATGATAAAAGATAGATTGATAGTTAGATAGTTAAATAGTTAGATAGATAGATATAGAGGTGATTTATAAATAGGTAGATGATAAAAGATAGAAAGATAGATAGATAGATAGATAGATAGATAGATAGATAGATAGATAGATAGATGGTGCAGGATTTATGGAAGAGGTAGTATTTCCATACACCCTGAAACAATGCTACAAAATGACTTGTCAGTTTCTGGTAGAATCCAGACTTTATACAAGCTAAGCCTTCCAGTTTCCAAGTTCATGTGTCTTGTGCATAGAGATATTGTCATGTATCATTTATAGTGAAATAAACTAGATGAGCAAATTATACATACTTAGATGTGAGTTTTACAAGGATTTAAGCTAACAGTTACACAAACAATTTCTTCACATGTACTGCTGGAGTACAGGAAGGCAGAACTTCCTCTTGGGGGGGCCAGCTTTTCCCTTCATTTTAAGGAGTGTCCAAATAGGTTGTAAAGTGAGAAACAGCAATAGGTGCTTTTGAATATAAAACACTTCTAATTAATTAGGAACACTTCAAGATATATGAGGATCTAGGTATTTTCCTCACAAGAAATAGCTTTTAGCAACTTCATTATTTACAGTACTTCTAAAATTATGGGGCTCCAAAGTCATTTCTAAAGCACTAACATTGAAATATATTTCTTGAAAAAAGTATCAGCGTTCTAAAACCATGTGAGATGTGTAATTCACAGATAATTATTCTATTCACAGGTGTCTTCCCTAGTACAACAGCTTTGAGATTCATAATTTTATACTACTTAGCTGTAAAGGAAAATGAAATCATTAACATTTCAGGACAACAGATAGAACTGGAAAAATATATATTGAGTGAGATTACATCCAGAAAGACAAAAACTATATGTCAGTGGTTCTCAACCTGTGGGCCAAGATCCCTTAGGGAGTCAAGTAACCCAAACAAAGGGATCACCTAAGGCCATCAGAAAATATAGATACTTACACTATGATTCATAACAGTAGCAAAGTTATAGTTGTGAATTAGTAACAGAACAATCTTTTATGATTGGGATCACCATGGTGTAAGGAACTGTATTAAAGGTTGCAGCATTAGGAAGGTTGAGAACCACTGATGTATGTGATATATTATCTGTTATATGTGGAACCAGATTCAAAATATGTTTTTTGTGTTTAAATCATAGCATGAATGAAAGGAAGATAGGAAATTAAAAAGGAGTCTTTGGCAGGCCATGTTAAGGGATGAGAAATAGTGGATTATAGGTGAAATGAAAGCAGAATGGTAGAACACTGGAAGTGGAAATTTCTAAACAGGCAAGAGTACAGGACATTGAAAACCAAGTGATAGAGGACATACCTAATTTAAAGAAATATTATGTTTTTTTAATAATTTATTTTTTATTTCTTCAAGTTACATCTCAATCACAATACCCTCCCTACTCCCCCCTCCAGTCCCTCCCTCCCACCTTCTTCCCCCTCAACCCCCATCCTCTTCCCTTTTTTTAAGTTTAAGGTATATCTTTTCCCCTCCAACAGCTCCCCCTTTCAGTCCAACAAACGGTTCTTTCTCTTATAACAATAAATACAATACAAAACAACAGAAATAAGTAGGCCACAATTATGAGAGTTATATGGCTTAGCATATATTCCCAATGTCCACTCCATATGTATTTGGCACCTGACTTTAACATTCTACTATCTAACCATCTCCATGAGTTTAAGGTTTTATATTTAACTCAGCTTTCATACTAACTTGCATCACAATTTTAAAAACATCTTCTTAGATCCAGAAGACCCTCTTGATTCCTAAACAACTCAAATTTTAACTATGAGACTCTAGTTATCTATTCTTCAACCACCTCAGAGACATGAGAGGGATAAATATATCTGATTATATAGGAATTGCAGGGGCTGCAGCTTCCAAAACTAAGAAATGACATACCTTTGTTTGTTTGTGTGATTTTGTTTTTTTTTTTTTTAGATTTCTCTCCCTGTCAATGAGGCCCTTTTCACTAGTGGTACTGCCTTGTAGGCCCCCAGTGTATGAGGAGGCTTTTGGCCCTCATATGACTTCTGAACTGGGGCGAGGGACTGTTATATAGGGACACTCCACTCCAGAGGAGTGGGATGGAAGGGTTATGGAGTAGAGGGTGGGAGGGAGGTGCTGGGAAGGGGGGAAAGAGGACAATATGATGGAAATGTAACCTGAAGCAACAAATAAATAAATTTAAAAAAAAAGAAATGACATACCAGTGGCTGCCTGGACAGTTCCCATTTTCTCTCCATACATTACAGCGTCAATCTTAAGCTGTTTGGCCCTCTTTCTCTGACAGACATTGATTGTAGAGCATGAATTATGAAGGACTTACCTACCCTGTCTTGGCAGAGCTAGGCTGTCGACTTACCTGCTTCCAAGTTTTGTCCTTTTTGGACAGCATTCTGTCTACAGTTGTAGCAAGAGGTTTTTCTTGCCAAGAGATAGGCTTGCCACTAATTCAACCATCTCACACTGGAGATTCTTCGATGCTCATCCTCTACTTGGAGTAGAATAGGGGGTGCTGTCAGGAGCTGACATGTCTCAATATCAAAAAATCTTAAGTTAAGAAAACATCTTTGAATGCCATGTTCTGCAGATCTCTTGAGGTTTTTGAAGATGCCCTATCTATCTCTTATATTTAGATAAGCAAAAGTTGCATGGAGAGATGAGAAATCTTTCCACCAAACACAAGGTGGGTAAGAACCCAGCCATCAGAAACAGCGAAATCATTCAATTTACAGCCAAATGGATGGAACTAGAGAAAATCAACCTGAGTGAGCTAACCCAGACTCAGAAGGATGCACATGGCATCTATTCACTTATAGTTGGATTTTAGCCATATAGTACAGGATAACTATACTATAGCCAATGCACCAATGGGAGCATGAACATAGACTTTGTTACCTGTTAATGAGACACTTTGCCCTAGTGGTGCTGCCTTGTAGGCCCCCCAGTGTATGAGGAAGCTCTATGACTGCTGAACTGGGGTTGAGGACTGATATATAGGGACACTCCCCTCTGGAGGAGTGGGATGAAAGGGAGAGGGGGTAGATGGTGGGAGGGCAGGACTAGGAGGGGTGGAAAGGGGGGACTGTGATGGAGATGTAACTTGAAATAATTAATAAACATAAAAATAGTACACCTATAAAGTAATTCTTTCATGGGGGGGGGAGGAACCCATGTACGGGCCTGGGCCTTTGCACTGAATCCAGGTCAGCTTCTGCCACTTGGTCTGCAGCTGTGCTCAGCTGGGAAGTGTTGGGCCCATCTCCACCGCTGTCCAAGGGCAGTGGGGTCTGCAACCTGGCCTTCAGCCCCATGTTGCCAACCTTGAGAGGCAAAGAGGACGAGGCAGCTGCGGCCTCCTCTGGGGTCCTTGAATGCCTGGATTGCCAGGAGCTGGAAGATGACTTTGAATCCAGGCTGAGGATGGAAGGTGTGTAGCTGAAAGAAGAATGGCAAGATGAAGATTTTCCAATACCTTTACCAGAAGATGACAGTATTCAAGCAGACATACTAGGTGTAACTGGTCCAGCCAGTTAGCCTGGGTCATTAGAAGTCAATGGAAACAAAGTATGTAAGAAAGTGATGAGTCTGAGTGGGATGGGCAGATGATCTTCCCAAACCCCAAACTACTGAAGTCATTAGGAAAGGGTCCATTGCTGAATACACAGCCACAGAAGAAAAGGAAGATGGATGCCTCTGACGCGTGTTCAGGATTGGAGAGCAGGATCACAGAGTGGATATGAAGGCAATCGAACCCTACAAAAAAAGTCATTAGCCATGGAAGCTATTATGAGGATGGTTTAAATGCCATTGTTGTATTTGTTGTTTGTTTTATGCCTGAAAGTGGTCAGCCTAACTGTAGATATCTGATGGACAATCTCTTTAAAAATGTTATTGGCACTTTAGAGCTGTTGGTAGCAGAGAACTACATGATCATTTACTTAAATGGTGCAATGACTCAAAGGAAGATGCTCAGTCTGGGATGGCTCAGGAGATGCTACCAGCAGATTGATAGATGATTAAGGAAAAACCTGAAGCCTCTAATCATTGTTCACCTCTCTTGGTTTATCTCAACTCTTCTGGCCGTTACAAGACCATTTATCAGTTCAAAATTCAGTCAGAAAATTAGATATGTCTTTAATTTGACAGAATTGGTGGAGGAGCTTGTTCCCATGGACTATGTTGGCATACCAGAGTGCATCAAAGAAGTTGATCAAGAGCTTAACGGAAAACAGAAAACACCAAAAAGTGAGTAGTAAATTCAGCATCCCACCCAAAGGGCCTGGAGCAAGCGGGGCTATAGTGCATCATAGTGATCTCAGGACTGGAGTTTTTATGCCAACTGTTACAAAATTTACTTGACTTCTTTCCAAATGGACTTTTGTACAAGGGACTGTCATGGTTTGCAACTCTTGAACTTAGCTCTTTAATGACTATATTGTGATCATTTTATATTGCTAAATAGCAGAGAACCACACTTTATATAAAGCAAATTTCGCATTTGTTTATTTGAATGATGCATCTTCAGTAAATGACAAAGAAAAGAAATAATATATATTTTTATGTTGGGGCAATAGTTTTCAGTGTGTACTTATTTCTTGGAAGAATATGTAGGCAAGTAAATAAGACCACAGTTTTAAATGTAAAGTGCATGTAAGACTTTGTTTTTGTAAATGGTTGGATCCATTTCCTGGGTAACTTAAGCTGGGCTGTCCTACAGCAGGGACACTTAAACTGATGCCAAGAGATACCTAAGGTCATGCACATAATCTAGTCAGTAGTAGCAACCAGAGCTTCTCCTCACCTAAAAGCACATTGCTTCTTAATGTGGTGGAAGTGCAGGCAGGTCAACGGCTCACTTTCCTCTCTAAAGACATGTTAGAACCAGAACCAGAGATTTTGAGAAGCTAGTAGGTAGGGTATATATATATATGGGACACTTTATTTTACCCAAAGTCAGAACCATTAAAAAAAAAGAAAAAGGAAGAAAGAAAGATAGAAAGGAAATTCTGAAGATGTGTTCACTAGTGTGAAATGAATTGCGTCCATGTATGTGATGTTGTAAGGCATGGCAGAGCCTGTGATGAGTGTTCATGCCAGCTGCACCTGTAGAGTAGGGAGCTGCTGCCTTTGAAATGTTCTCACATGGGCCACTTTACCAGAGTCTTCCTCGTCAGCTGTTTGACTGCAGTGGCATTTGTCCTAAGCAGATGGGTGTTCACATTGCTGTTTGAGGGTGTGACAAGTGCGGTACATGGGTCAATTCTGTAAGTGTGGAAGAACCACAGGCGTGCGCTCAGGGTGAGATTTGCTGTTTGGAAGCCTTTATTCCATATGGTCAAGTAGCTTGACTGGAAATTGAAATGCATATTATTTATGCCTCAAAAAAAGGAACCCATGTGGGGTTTGAAGTCTCATTATTTGGTTCTAGGTCAGGCTTGGTCAGGGGAGAGAATAAAACCACTGAGGAACTAGCATTCATTTCTGTGTTTAGTCAGCAGTTTCAGAACTTCATTGAGAGCTTCCTAGATTCCAGGTCCTGGGCACAGACCATTCTGAAGATTGGATGATAGCTTCTGAGGGTAAGGAATCTTGTTGGGTAGAAACCACCTCACCTACGGCAACGCTCTGTTTGCTTATTGATGACTGAATGGTGTTAATGTGACTGTTCCCAAAGGGATGTTTTCTACTTATACGATTGGCAGGAACCTGTGACATATGTGAAGGCGTTACAAAGAAATTTATTTGAACTACTGGTGAACAGAAATAAGATATGAAAGCCAGACCATATTCCTACAGGAAATAATAATCCCAGAGAGAAGACAGACAATATTACCATTAATTAATGATTCTGCTGAAAGACGGATGGGGAAGACTTCTTCACATCAGTTTTTTTTTTTTTCCTTTAACATTTCCTGAACAACTGCTTTGTGGTAGGGCTTGATACTGCACAAATGAATGATGCGCACTGAGCCACCTGGAGAATTTCACAGTTCTGGGACTGAACAGACACAAAAACAACACAATTTAATCTAACGGCAGCATATGCAGCCTGTTGTGTAATGCTGAAGGATGTGGCTCATCAGCCTGGGGATTTCAGTTATTTAAAGCATGTTTTAAAGGATGACTTAGTCAGGGGAAGAAACATCGGAAGCGGCATTCATTTCTGCACTCACAGAGTCATTCTTAGACCTTCACCTCATGCCTCCTATGCCAGCCCTTATGCACAAGCATTCTTATGAGACAAATAATGTCTTCTTTATTTTCTGAGAGCCTCACTCTCCTGGGGTTTCCCTTTCTTGCTTTTTGCCTTAAGTATGTGCATTGACCTTACCCTTAATTCTGCAGAGCCAAACAACAACAAGCAAGCTGTGTTCTTTAAGAAAATATGACTGGAAGCTTGCAGATAGGAATTGTGGTTGCAACACAGGAAACACTACATGACAATAATGTAATGTAACATGAGGCCAGGCACTTGGATGAACGTGGTTGTTTATGAACACTATTGAGTTTGTTCCATGTGACAATGAACTATATGTCTCAGAAAAAACTACTCAGAAAGGAAAGGGAAATGATAGTTGGAGAGTGAGGCACTACTGGCAGATGATTACAGCTAGAGATCTCAGTCAAGGATGCCAAAATGACCCCAGCTACTGACAAGAGAGTCAAACTGGAGCTTCTGAGGGTTTCCATTATAAAATTACAGATTGATTGGAGATGTAGAAATACCAGCCACAGAGAGAAAGGAGCAACATGGCAAACTTTATGAGAACAAACAGCTCCCATCAAGGAGATGAGAGGGGCAACAAAGGTGGAACATTTTATAGACTCTGGGCCCTTCCCCTTCCTCTTCCATGACTGGTCCTGCTCTGGGTGTCCCCAACTTGAACAGAGTCTTTTTTTCTGTCATTTTGTAACAACTGCACTATTGTGGGCAGAGGGGACAACTCGGGAGCAAGGAGCAGTACTTCCTTCCTTCCTTCTTTCCTTCCTTCTCTCCTTCCCTCCCTCTCTCCCTTCTTCTTCTTCTTCTTCTTCTTCTTCTTCTTCTTCTTCTTCTTCTTCTTCTTCTTCTTCTTCTTCTTCTTCTTCTTCTTCTTCT
>CAJQZJ010034075.1:5644593-5682020 GCA_907164525.1 Lophiomys imhausi | reverse complement strand
AGAAAGAAAGAAAGAAAGAAAGAAAGAAAGAAAGAAAGAAAGAAAGAGACAAACAAACAAACAAAAAAGCCTAATGACAAAAACTATTGCCCTTCCTAGCCAAAAAGCAAGGGCATTTGTACTTCTCAACTGGAAGGGCTCGTTCTTAGTTTTTCAGTTCCTTTGTAGTTTCAGTCCACATTTAGATGAATTTGTTTTGCTAAAATGCTGAATTTTCCAGTCAAATTAGTTTAGTATTAGCTGTTTGTCAGGCATGGCGGAATCACGACATGCTTAAAGCAACATTTAGAGCAACAGTGATGAAACTTATTCATTTTTCTTAAGTTCTGAGGGAAACAATATGCCATAGCCTGGTTGTTTGGAGCAATGCTGGAGACAGAAAAAGAACCTCCATTGGTACTCATTTGTTTCTATAGTAACATCTGATGTGTTTGAGGAGATGTGGGAATGAGGAGGGAGCCCAGCCAGAGTGTCCTGATGCCAGAGTGGAGAACACAAGCAGGAAAAACTCAAGGGCCACATACTTAAAAAAATGTGAATTTGCGGTTTTTAATTCTTTGGATTTATTTCTTTTTTAAGAAAAAAATTGGATTGTTCTACTTTTAAGACAAGCTTAGGACAGCTGCAAATCTATTAAAAGTGCCATAAATAACAACTGTTAGAAATAACTACCTGATGCTCCATGAGAAGGAGAAAAAGGATGTCTAGACAAATCAGATGAAGAGGAAAAAAAGGGAGAACAGATGCAGATAAAGATCTATCTATTAATATGATTAATGCAAACCCAAAGAGTCCTTTTCATAGGGGAATGCCCCTGAACGTGGGTTTGTAAAAGTATGTGTGATGAAAAGTTTTCAGGGGATGTTGTTGCTATTATTCTAATGATATGGTAATACAATTTTATTTTTACACCTACCCCTTCTTAAAAATGTACTTTGAGGGCATGATTTGAACCACCAAACATCCCTCAGTCCAGCCTGTAGTTTGTTTTAAGTTACTTTTATTTTTGAGATTGTAGTATGATTACATTATTTCCTTCTTCCTTTTCTTCCCTCCAAATCCTCTCATATGCTACTCCTTGCTCTATTTCAAACTCATGGTCCTTTATTCATTAATTGTTGTTACATGCATATATGTGTATGTACACACACACACACACACACACACACACACACACACACACACACGCACTTCCATACCATGTGGTTGTCCCTGGCATTTTCAATCTGTTCTGTCTTACAGAGTGCTTACAAGATAGAAGTAGGAAGTTGCTGCCGGCTGGGTTCAGGCTGTTATGGCAATGTCTGGTTGCTCTTAAATTCAATAGACACATTAATAAGAAGAATACATGAACAAATAAAACTACACGAACAATGTACTTTAAGAATGATGGGAGGCAGAGTTGCTTTATAATAATATCTTCATTTTGCAGATGAACATCCTACTAAAAATATACATCAAATAACTGAACCAGGGAGGTGCCAGTAGGTGACATACTTTTTCCCCCTAAAGCTGCATTGAGATATCAATCCATGCATATCCTCCTAACTGTGATTGGCAGGGTATTGAACTTCCCATTCAGAGAGATCCTTTTTAAAAACCATTTTTTATTGTTTTTATTTTCAAAACCAAAGATTTGAGCTCATTGATGGAAAAGTAAATTACAAAATATTTTCAATGTTCAGGGCTAAGAGGTCTGGAAAACTACAACTAACTTGCACATGTGATGTGTCTGTACTGAAGAGTGAACTCAAATCCCCTAATTCCTAAGTATGAGCAAACATAAAAGTTTGACAAGGACCAGTCCTGTCTGGTTCTCAGCTGGCTTGCTAATAAAGTGATATTTCTACTGCATGTGATAGACTTTTGAACATTTTTGAAACTGTTTATTTAAACTGGTATTGGTAATTATTCTAAGGGACAAAAAGAAACTTAGATTTAGCAAATCTGAGGTTAATTCAACAAATTAAGGCCAAGTGGATAATTCCTTCAGTTCCCAAAATGATTATCTGGTTTGATTGTATCCATTTATTTGACAAATGTTAGCTAAAACTCTACTTCCTTTTTGTTTCCCTTTGGAGACATTATGTTGATAAGCACATCGATGTGGGAATATGGGACTCATTAAAATGTGATTGAGTTAGCTTAAAATATTTTCTATTTGGCATTCTTTATGGGTATTAGAGACAGATGCCCTAAGAAAATTTTGTTTATATTTGTTTACATTATGAGGATTTAAATATTTGGTACCCATATCTAAGGTACAGTCAGGCTTGATTGAATCTACTTGATATAATATGAGGTCATATAATTTACCATAACACATTAAGATGGTAAAAGCCAACAATGAGATTAGTCTAGAGAGAAAAAAACTGAAACCTTATTTTTGTTTACTAATTCTAAAATGTAAAGGTAATTCTTTATACTTCTGCATTTAATCTGGGATGCATGGAAACCCATCAAATCTGATCTTATACTATATTGTAGGCATCTAGTTAATTTATGCTTTCTGATTCTTTCTCTATTTTGTCTTCTATCTACATACTATCTGAAAGGTCTTCACATGAAATGTTGAAAAAACTCCCAATGGACCGAATTGAAGGCCTAGAGGCAACAGACTCTAAACAAATAGGATGAGAATCAGTTTCCTAACTGCCTTGCAATGTACAGCTGTCCTTCTACAATGGAAATTGTACTTGCTGTTATCATGAAAGGCAGTGACATTTTGTTTCCTTTACTCCTTCCTAGTCCATCTACTGTTGAGTTTAATTCCTCTACCTTCTTGCTTTTAAACTGTGCTGCTGTGGTGCTGAAAACAATCACCTGTAAGCTATCGGCTACCACTAGGTTCTGGGAGGGGGGGGGGTCATCATCTTCAGTTCTGTACCCACTGCTGAAGCTACGAGGGTTCCACAGATGGCTCCCAGCCTGGGCTCACACAGACAGCTCTGGTTAAAGGGTCAGTTAAAGGGTTGGTTAAAGGGCTGGTTAAAGGGCTGGTTAAAGGGCTGGTTAAAGGGCTGGTTAAAGGGTTGGTTAAAGGGTCGGTTAAAGGGTTGGTTAAAGGGTTGGTTAAAGGGCTGGTTAAAGGGTTGATTAAAGGGCTGGTTAAAGGGTTGCTAAAAACCCCCAATGGACTTGAATATGCGAGAGAGATTTGTGGGGAGGTTGTGGGGTGCAAGAGGGCTGTATAGATCACAAAGTTGTCTAAGAAGAAATTTAATTCATCAAAATAAATAACACTCCTTTGAATCAATTTCATATTCATAATTTTACAATGAACTAACTCATTGATCTAGTCCTTCAAAAGTGGTCCATTTCTTTCTGGGTGTTTCATAGGGTTATATTCTCATTAGCTGTCAACTCCAAAGCCTCTTTGCTTGGACTTTGATACTATTCTTTTTAATTAATTGTTTTTAATCCCAAAGGATCAGATAAACAATATAAAGAAAGTTCAGGTAATAGCAAGAAGGTTTTAGTTGAATAGTGTTGTGCATTCCTCTTGAAATATTGTATTTTTTAATTAAATTTTTTTTTCATTTCATGTGTGTGAATGTTTTACCTGCATATATGGAACTACACCATACACATAGTTGGCTCCCACAGAGACCAGAACAGGGCATCAGATTCCCTGGAACTCGAGTTACAGATGTTTGTGAACTGCCGTTTAGGTGCTGGGAACCAAACCTGGATCCTCCACAAGAACAGTAAGTGTTCTAAACCTCCAAGTTATTGCTCCAGCCCCAGAAATTTTAATAACAGATACATGTTTGCTTTAAGTATTCAGGACTTGACTCCAAGAGTTGCAAGTGTAAACAAAGAGAGTGTTCAGCTCAGGTGTCTGTTCTCAGCCACGTGACACGCACCACTTAGGCTCATATCTGCAGAATGGTGGCCTCTTCCATCATCTACGTCATGGGTGAAGTGGGACAGTTTAGTGGGGGTTCATTTCACTTCTGAGAATGGAACAGTTTGGGGAGAGAATGCTCTTCTCAGTGCCTGAACAAGGAGCTCTACCACTTCCTGAAGATTCGAGGAGCCTATTTATTTAAGGACTCAACCAAGGACTTTATAATAATATCCTCCATTGCCCAAGATACTCTCCCCACAATTTTCTGTGATAAATTTGTTGTTGGGTCTCAGGGGAAAAAGTCATAACTTAGAAGAATCTAATGTTTCTAGATAAGATTGGGGGAAACTTTCACTTAGAAAAGATTTTTTTTTTGAACAAAGAGAGGAAATTAGCCTATCTTTGAAAAGATTCCTGACCCATAAAGAAGGGCATGGTACCCTGAGAGGAAGGGGCCAACACTAGCCATATCCTCAGGTACCTTGCCATCCAGGCCTCCTAAGGCTGCAGGTGGAAGCCTGTGGCTGGGGAAGTGACTCAGAAGTGGCGGCCAAAATTCCAAAATCTGTTCTAGCTGGCAGGTGGTCGAGGTACTGAAAGGGCCAGGCCTTGACAGCTGGGGAACCTGGGCCAAATCCTGAGGGAGTCTTAGCATGGAAAAGCTGACACTTGGCCTGGAAATCAAATTCCAGGCACATGTGGCAATGTGGCTGCTGTTTTACAAGAGTGCTCCGGAAAAAGTCTCTGAAGCTGCCAGACCCAGGTCATCTAACGTTCTGCCCTTTCTCTACCGAGGGTCATAGGTGGGGGAGCACTGGACTTTTCTCACCCAAACTTATATGTCTTGAATGAAGCCTTCACATTGCATTCATCCTTCTGCTGCCCCCCCTGACACTGTCTGAGTGATTCTAGCACAGAGGTTCATTTTGTACCATGCACTGTCTTTCGTTGGTAGTGGGACTCACTGCCATCTCAAAATCATATTAGACACATCAAACAAAATGCATCACAAAGGAACCAAGATTTTTATTGAAAGTGAATTATCAATTTACTTTAAAGTTTATGAGATCAATAAAAAATAATGTCTCAAGAAACTTGTGGTGTTGGTAAATGAAGATGCATAGGGTGTAGACATCCATTCTCTGCATAGTTTACCCCCAAACTCGGGTAAATTATAAGCATAAAAATGTAGTGAAGCCTATGAGCTATGAAGATGCACTACAATTCCAAAGAGATAAAGACTGCTTTGAGATTAAAATCATAAGTGAATGAAAACTCAGTGAACAAGTTTAACAACAGATTGGTTGTGGCAGATGAAAGGGACTGCTGACCTGAAAGTAAGGTCAACAGAAATATAACACAAGCTGAAACACAAGAGAAAAGAATGGGAAAACAGTTACACATAAGACAAATATGAATAGAGAGGGGTCAAGATCAACACAGGAAGATCAACAGAACTAACCTAGACCCCTACAGGACCCCTATAGTGACTGTAAGCCCTAACCAAAATAATAAGGAAAAAAGCTCAGACTTGACCTAGACTGCCATGTACAAATATAGAGGAGAGGCAGCTAGGTCCTTATATAGATCCCTTAACAATTAGGGATGGATCGGTCTCAGTCATGGACTTTGTCACCTGTTAGTGGGACACTTTACCGTAGTGGACCTGCCAGGTCAGTTCCCAGAGCAAGAGGAAACTCTTAACCCTCATGTGACTGATGAGTGGTGGGGGGCTTATATGTGGCCCCCCCACGCTAGAAGAGTAGGATAGGTGGGAGAGGGAGTAGAGGGTGGGAGGGAGAGACCAGGAGGGGAGGAGAGAGGGGGCTGTGATTGAAATGTAACTTGAAGTAATAAATAAATTTATATAAAAAAAGACAAATAGGAAGCATTCAAATATATTTATAAGTGGTATTTCAAAATGAGAAGAGACAGAGGTGTCAAATGGTAATGGCTAAGCATTTTTTAATACTGAAGAAAAACGTTAATTCACACATTCAAGAAGCTCAGTGAACCTCAAGCAGTATAAATGCATACATACCCATATGCAGACACAGAATCAACCAACTTCTACAAATACCTCAAACCCTGCAGAAGCACTGCCTAAGAACAAACTGAAACCAGAGTGGTTTCTGAGAAATGGGAGCAATTTACATTTGACTTTTCCAGAGAAACAATTTGAACCAGAAGACAGTGAAGTGATCTCTCTTTAAAGGATCAAACCGGGGAAAGGGAAAGTACTTTTCAAAGATGGGAGAAAAATGAGCATATTTTCAGAAGTGATCAAGGTTACTAGTTACTGATAGATGTTCTGTACAGGAATACTTAAGGGTCTTTTATTTGGGCAAAAGAAAATGATTTTAAATGGATAAATGGAAGATTTGGGGTTAAATAATGGAATATCCGAGTGAGTATATGTATGTATGTATATATGTGTACATGTGTATATGTGTACATGTATACACGTATATATAATATATGGTATATGTCAGGAGGTGAATATTGGCTATATAAAGGAGCTATAATGATATCGTTTGAAGTTTCAAATATGTGAACCACTAAAATAATAAATAAAGAAGGATAAATTGATTTTAAAGCTTGTAACATTGGTGTGAAGTGGTAAAGGTTGAAATCTGGGTGAAGACTGGCATATGGAGACTCGGACATGGCTTATGACAATGAGTTCTGAAATAGAGCAATGCATGTAACTAACACATTAGAGACGAGAAAGTGGGATGAATAAAATATGTCAGGTTGAGCACTACTAATATTGAACAGTAGCAACAAGAACAGAACACAGAGCCCTGCTACACCATGTGTCCTTCACAAATTGTCTAATCACCTCTTAGGTGATTCAGTCATTTACCTAAAGTCAGGTGTGATCAAGACTTATTAGGAGCTTACTCTTAAGCCAACAGAAGAAGGGTAATACCATAATGGTCAAGTGCACAGACTGGAGGCAGGTTCTCCAAGTCCCAAACGCACTCTGTCACTTAACATTTATCTTAATGATTTACCTTCTTAAATTTAGTCAAATTTAAATCAAATTAAATTAAATCAAAATTGTGATTCTGGGTAAAATGGTAGTTAGAAGCAACATCGGAGGAAGTGACTAAATATAATTAAGGGAAGGAGAAATGCTGGGGCTGCTATACCAATGGCCCACTCTACCTCTACCCCATGACTCTGAATTCCTAAGCAGAATTTGCTGTGCATGCCAGTGAAGTACTCCCGTGAATGCTCTGAATGCTCACCACCATTGCTGCAGTTGCTGTGACCTCCCTGTCCATCTTCTTTGAAGGTTTCTGCCAGGAAACTACATACAAGACTGGCACCATCAGTGACCTCCTCCCACGAACAGACCCAGTGACTTTGGCTGTCATTGCCACTGGGTTTGCTACCACCTCAGCCGCCCTGCTGCTCAGCAGTGTCACTCACTGGCTGTGAATTGTTCATAGGCGTGGCATTGTGAGTTTCAGAAAGAAAGAGAGATCCAGGTTGGTGAAAGCAAACACAGAACAGACCAGAGGAGAGTGACAGTGAGAGTATGCTTGCATGAGTTGTGGCCAGGAAACCTGGACCCAAGACTGCCAGCCTGAGAACCTGAATCTCTCTTCCCCAGTATCACCAGTGTTGAGCTACCTGGAGTCACTGGGGAATGCTGTGGAACCTGGCTAGCTGTTGGCATATAAAGATATACCTGGCTAGTTAGCCCTCCCCTGTAGAGCCCACATCCCAGGAAGAGCGTCCTGCAAAGTCACTAAGGGAAAACTTACGAGGGTAGGGTACGAGAAACTCTGACCAGGAAGTTCTGGCAGAAAGTTGTCTGCACTGACAGAAATCCCTCATCCAGAGAGGTACAGTGATGCAACTTGTCTGAACTACAGAGACTAACATTCCTCTCTGATATGTGAAGACCTATATAGATAGATATCTAACAGCACACAAAACCCGTCTCCCCCGCAATGAGGAAAGCAACTGGACTAAGAGCATCATGCCTCCCATGGCATGCTATTGTCTATAAATTTCTCTTCTAACTTTCAATTGCTTCACTTGGTCTAAATTTGTTGGTATTGTTATTTATTATTTTGTGCTCCTATTGCTGAGCTACTGCAATTTAGCATCTATCTCTCTGCATTATTAGATTTCTATTGCTGAGATAGACTTTCCTGAAGAAGGAAAAAAAAGCAAATATGCCGGGCGGTGGTGGCGCACACCTTTAATCCCAGCACTTGGGAGGCAGAGGCAGGCGGATCTTTGTGAGTTCGAGGCCAGCCTGGTCTACAAAGTGAGTCCAGGACAGCCAAGAATACACAGAGAAACCCTGTCTCGAAAAACCAAAAAAAAAAAAAAAAGCAAATATGGGAGAAAGGGTTTATTTGGGCTCATATTTCCAGAGGGATGGAGGAGTTGATTGTGACAGGGAAGGCAGGACAACGTGCAGGGAACACATGGTGGCAGGACTAGGGAGCTGACTGATCACATATTCATCCTCACACTGAATCAGGAAGGGGACAGAACAGGAAGTGGACACAACCTATAAACTCTCAAAGTGCACCCTCAGGGACATGCATCCTCCAGCAAGGTTCCACCTCCTGAAAGTTTCATAACCTTTCCAAACAATGCCAAATAAACCAAGGACCATATGTTTGAGTATAGACGCCTACGGGGGCATTTCTCATCCAAACCACCACAGTACATATACACACAAAAAGCTTCCATGAGTGCCCCTTGCAAATCTATAAAAAAAATCTTTTCTAGATTTCTACATGTATAATAGACTTTCTACTCCTCTCATGCCTCCAGCCCATATTTCTCTTTTAATTCATGCTCCAGTCTTTCCCTTTAGGCAACATTCTTATTGTTGCAATACAGGGTGCAGCATTTGTCTTTAATTGCATTATTATTTAAGCAGTGAAATGACAAATGCTGCACCCTGTATTGCAACAATAAGAATGTTGCCTAAAGGGAAAGACAAGACCCCTTGATGGTTCATGCAAGTTCATTTTAAAAGAGGGTGCTAGAACAGAAAGTATATGCCCCAGGAGTTCACTTCTTTGAAGAGCCTCCTAAGGGAATGTTTTCCCAGTTTTGTCAGATGCTACAGCAAATGTGGAAAGAGAGAGCCAGGCTACATCTTGAGGGGGCATCAGAACTTGGTGGCATCATCCAGGTGGTTTTGGTTTTGTAAACACACACACACACAAAAAGCTACAGGGGCAATGAAGGATTGTATCAAAGTTCTAGAGATCTTTACATATCACGCAACTGATATGTGGAATCTCTTCATGGAGACTGCAGGAGGCCATAGCATGAAGCTGTGAAGATAAAACCTGCATCACAGTGGAGATCCCAGGATTATTTCCAATACCAGGTGTCTTAGTCAGGGTTTTATTGCTCCAAAGAGACTACATGACCGAGGCAACTCTTATAAAGACAAACATTCAATGGGGGCTGGCTTACAGTTTCAGATAGTCCATCATCATCATGGCATGGGAAGCATGGCAGCTTGCAGGCATGGTGCAGGAAGAGGGCAGGCAGGAGGAGACTAGATTTTTTTTCACACTGGGCCTAGCTTGAGCATTTAAGATCTCAAAGCACTGCCTCCACAGTGACACACTTCCTTCAGCAAGGCCACACTTACTCCAACAAAGCCACACCTCCTAATAGTGCCATTTCCTAGAGCCAAGCATTTGAATCTATGGGGGCCATAACTATTCAAACCACCATGAGAGGGATGTGTGATGGGGTGATGTTATGCATTCTAAATGGTAATTAATTGGTCCTGCTTTCTGTCTGTCACTTTGTTTTCTAATAATTGTCTCTGATTGGTTGAATAAATGCTGAGACCTGAGATTGGGCAAAGACAGAGGTAGGCGGGACTAAGGTGCTAGCTTCAGAAGCAGAGAGGTTATGGGTAGTAGAAGCCTCCACAGAAGAAGGAAGCAGCAAGAGCAGGAAGGAGGACACACACCATGGGTTAGAAAAAGGAATCTCATTCCACGTGGCCAGGAACATCGGCAGTGTGTGAAGAATAACAACCCAAGGGATGTATGTGTAATATATGGGGTCATATTTGGGGAATAGAATTAAGAGCTAGCTTAGATGGGCCAAGACTGCACAATCCAGGCCAAGGCTTGTTAAAATCAATCAGGTCTATGTGTGCTCATTTATAATAGTGTGTTAAGGATTAACATTGCCTACCAATTAAATACAATTTAAATATTAACAAATAATTTAATTAGCCATTTTTCTACAGATGTGGGATTTCCATCAATGACAGTTATAGCCATGGAATAGTGAATGAACAAGAAGGAGGCTTTATAAACTATGGGTAGCAGTCATGGGAGGCAGGGATAACTAATCGCATCTGAGCTCAGATGGCATTGCCATGAGAAGGGCAAAGGGTGGCTAAGCTTGATGTTTGTATTGATGGGTTTGGGATCTTTCCTTTGCTCTGCTTATTTCTTGCTAGATCCCTACTGCTCTTCTTTGGCACTTAAAGTGAAATTATAGTCACTGACAGTTAAATGATCACCTTGAGTCTTAGAGGAGACTTTGAAATTGAGACTTTTGGACTATTGGAAGTGGAAAACTACAGAGACTTTTGAAGTTGATCTTAATGCATTTTGCCTAAGATGGCCATAGGCCTATGGGGGCAAGGTTAGAATGTGACAGTTTGGATGTAACATGTCTCACAGAGGCTCATGTACTTGAATACTTTTTTCCCCAGCTGGAGGTATTTCTAGGGAACCTTTAGGAGGCAAGTTTTAGAAGGAGCAAATGGGTTATTGGGGGGAGACTTTGAGGCTTACAGCCCAGTTCTGGTTCCAACTTGATATTTGCTTCCTGGTTGGTCACAGAGATGTGAACAAGCTGCTACATGATCTTGCCACCATGGCAAGAGCCATTGCCACTACCATAACTTCACCTGCACCTTTGTCACATGGAACTGAGCTAAAGTAAAGCTTTTCCCTAAATTGCTCTGCTATGTGTTTTGTTCCAATAGCTAAGTAACTGGTACACAGGTCATGTAAACAGCCATCACAAAGGTACTTATAAACTCTCAAAGTTTAGAAAATCCCTTATCTTTTGTCTTGTGAGGCTCCTTCCTCTTTGGCTCCTGTCTGTCTGTCTAGCCAGTTCATTTCCATCAGGCTTCCATTTGCATGTGCCTTGCAATCCGAAAGTCCACTACAGTGACAGTCATCCAGTGCTTCACAAATCCACACCTGTGCTTGTCATGTTTCCTTGACCTTAAACACCCTTCATCAGTTCGTCCCTCTAAGGATGCTGTTCTTGCTCTAGGATCAGCTGTGGCGTTGCAAGTTTTCTTTATCCTGACACTTCAAAGATGGGTAGCTTATTTCCTTTGTGTTCTTATGTCCCCTTTTTGTGGACTTTTCAGATAGTTTCCGGATTTGCCTCTTTAAGCAACAGGTTTGAGACCTTGACTCACTAAGACAAGATTGGATTAAGTGTTTAAGAAGTTTAACTTTGGTGTCATTCTGCCTGGGTTTGAATACGGGCTCTGTTTTCTAGTTAACTGTATTTTTTTTTAAAGTCTCTTTTCTTTTCTTGCACAGTGTACAATGGAGTCTATCTCATGGGATTGTTGCAAAAGTTCACATTAGTAGTTACCTGTCAAATGTTGAGAAATAGCATGACATGTAATAACTCCTTAGCAAATGTCATCTGACATTGTAATTGTGTCTGCTATCGTCTCTGAATAGGAATCTCTAACCCAGATTATGGCACATAGTATATCCTCAACAAAAATATACCACATTTCCCCAGCTCTATACACTTCAAGAAATGTTTACCTCAGAATACACACATATGCACATATAATATTGTATTTTCCTTGGAACCAGAATTCAGAAACTTAGCTGTCAGTTGTATTACTTCTCTCCAAGGGATCCAGTTCTGATCCTCAAGGGAAAACTGTGCTCTTACTCAGACTGCTCAGCCAGATGAGGGAAGTAATTATATAACTGTCTCCATGACATTTGTCATAAAGCACTGTAGGTTGGGGGTCACTTGTGGCTTAAAAATCTTAACTGGTATTTTTTGATTGCTCTGTTTCTGAGTAAGTTTTCACATAACTTCAGCCATCTCTATGATTCAACCAAGGATAAAATCTATCTTTAAAGCAAAAATTATTTTCTTTCAGATTTTATAACATTAGAATTTCATGTAAAAGTCACAAAGTCCTCTCTTTGTACTGAGTGTTTCTAGCCTGGTATTGTTGCCTTGCTGCACCAAAGTTGTCTAGACCCAATTAATTAGAAAGTTATTTTATTTTTCTATCATTTTGGGTTATGAAATATTTTGTCTGAGGTTCAGAATACCTTCTTTCTTTATATTTGTGAGGAAATTGTTTTGTAAAATGAAAAGCAAATATTTAAAAAATGTACCCTATGGTGATGTCATTTTCAAGGGAAAACATACTTGGGATATGAAGTATTCCCACCAGGAACTCCAATATCTTACCTCTGTACTTTTAACCCCAAGAGGTTATCAAATGATAGTAGATGATTGTAGCATGATTTCTAATGGGGTGTTGGCAGACAGGCTGGCCAACAGTCAGAGGTCAGTGCATAAATATTTATAGAGGAAATGTACGCTCATTTTTGCTTTCACTATCAAACATCTTTCACAAATGTGCAAAGAAAGACTAATGCTCAGGATTAAGACACTTTGTACATGAGAAAATCCAGATATCAATCGCCCTCTTGGAATCTTACATGGTGTCAAATGCCAGCATGTAGCTATACAATGTGGGCTATCTACAGGATTTTCATAATTCAAGGAGAGATATTCTAAATAAACGAGTGAAGCCAGGCCAGAAAACTTAGAGAAATATGCATCATATAACAAAGTCAAGCATAAAGAAGGCTTTTATAACGTTGGGATATTAACTACTAAACAATGTGGAAACATTCATCAGGGAATTCAAGATGCTTGCCAGTATCACACTAAGTAGCAACACCACTTTTTAATTTCCTTTAGACTAAAGATATATTGTGCTGAGACCCCTTATGTGCTGCTCCTTCCCAGGGTCGAATATGCAAAACCATTAGTGTGGCTGGATAAGGATAGTGGAAAGTGAGAGGAGATGCTTGGTTTTAGGTGGTCCTTGGCTCACTGGGGGAACCAGTGTGGAGTGAAATGAGACATAATTTTAAAGTGAAAATGTGAAACTAAACCCACATTGCTCAGAAGCCCTTCCTAAGTCTTTATTAGCTCTGCTGTGCCCACATTTCTCAAAACTGCATTTTTCTTCTTTTGTAAAATGGGGACAATCCCCAGGGTCAATGTGAGGACTAAATGAGATCGTGACAGTTAATCCTTTAGCACACTTCCTGGCATAAGACCATTGTTCCAAAATAGTAGTTATTGTATTATGGAATTAATGACAAGAAGATGGGGTCACCTTTTATTTCATTCAGTTCACGAAGTGCAACCTGATGTTTCCGAGAGTGTTGACAAGTGTTCTCAGGGACCAATGTCAATGTTTTCAAGCCTAATGGGAGAGCCAGAAGAAGTCAGACATCAGACTTCTATAAAGTAAGAAAAAAGACTGTTTAGGCCAAAAAATGCCAAACACCAATGGCTGTGGGTCTGGCTTACACAATAGTTGATGTTGACTCTTTGATTCATTGCTATGGGGAATGACTACTTCAAGAAGGAATAGTCTCAACTGATGGCAGTAGTAATGAGAGTTCTGGGATAAGTCACAGAATAATCACATCAGGCCACCAGCGACTTCAGATTCTTGCCAGACAGCTGACCTCTTTCATTACACAGATTGAAAGGCTATAATTGAGGATTTATAACTCTACTTCTAAGTATCAAAGGAGAAATCACAATCAACAAAGAGCCCACGAATGTCTGCTTCGGTCAGTGGTAGGAAAACTATAAAATGCAAATTTCATGTAATGATTATCTTTCTATATCATCCTTTGGGAAAAGTTCTGACAAACACTTTCTACATGAATGCCACAACTAGCTAACAACAACAAAATGAAACTGTGACTGGGCACTTGGTAGGTTAAAGAAAATTCACCTCTGACATACTCCATCATTTCCTAGTTAGTGACTGCTTCCTAATTTTATTTTGAGCTAAGCATTTTTACATAGAAGCATATCAACTCAGATATACATATTATGGAATGATTCAGGCATATAATATACTAAAGAATAACATGCTATATCCATACATATTCACTGTCTGTTCTCAAAGAACCAGATCAAAACTAAGTTCTACTCTTTATATGAAATATGTAAAATACTCATCCTCAGAATCAGGATTCTGAGGTCTTTATGCTGCAAAACTCATTACTAGATACATCCAAGGTGGCATGCTTCTTACTATGAGTGCAAATGAATTCCCACTATACACCACACACACACACACACACACACACACACACACACACACACACACACTCACACACACACATGCATATAGTTAGAAGAGAATATCATGTAACCTGATTATAATAAAGAGGTAGTATTATGAAAGATTCAGTTCCTCACATTATCTTACTACATTTTTAATATGCTGCCCTTACAGTAAAAATAACACAAACTGAGATAAATGATTCAAATTTCTGCTTTATCAGAGATTATCTATTGACAACTGCTTGGGATATTTGGATTCACAGCCTCTGAGCATCACTGTCACAGGGAAAATAGATGAGTGGGGGAAAGTATGAGGACATCATGTACTAATTCACTTTTCACCACTCTGACAAAATACTTAAATAAATAAGCTTTCAGTGAGGAAGGATTTATTTTGGTTCATGGCTGCACAGGTCTCAGTTCATGGTTGATTCACTCCTTATATTTTTGGCATGATGAGGCAGAACTTCATGGTAAAGAGTGTATGGTACAGCAAGCTGCTTGCTTCATTGTGTCCGGAAAATAGAAGGGCAGGGCCAGAGCCTTGCTATACCCATTAAGGACATCCTCCGATCTCCCAGCTTCCTCCCATGATGCTCCACCTCCTGAGCTTCCATCACCTCCCAATAGTTCAATGGGTCGGCAGCCAAAACCTTTGGGGGCTCGTTGAGATATAAACAAAAGCACTCTAGAATATGACATCCAGATACATTAGTTTCTAATAAAGTACCACAACTTAGAGGTCTTAAAAATAATAGAGGCACATTCTCTCACATTTCTGGTGATCAGGAGGTGAAAGTCAAGGTTTTAGAGGAGGTCGTTCTGTCTAGGTATCTGACAGAAGGGTTTGTCTCATGCTTCTCTTCCCTCTTTGCTCTCTGTTTTACAGACGAATCACTCCAACCTCCATGTCTACACAATGTCCCCCCTCTTTTTGCCTTTATGAGCACCACTGTTGTTGGTCCATCCGAATTCATGATGACCTCATATCAAGATTTTTAAAATTTATTTCTGCATAGACGATGCATGTGTATGCATGTGTGTACATGTGGGTGAAGGTGCATATGAACATATGTACACATGATTGAAGTAATTCCATCGTCTTGCTATCGGTCTTGCTTATTCTTTATTTCTTGGTTCCTCCCATCTTGCCTTCTTTCAGAATAATCAAACATATTTTAGTACCATTTAGGCTCCTTTATTACCCATTCAGGAATAACTCTTTGGATTGCGTGTATACTTGCATGTTTTCTCCAGGTAGTATTAAAACATGAATCCTTCATTTAAAGTCTACAGTAAATTAACATAGACCCTCTTAACTAAGTTGTTATAACCTTAAAATCATATAACCCTCTCACCCTTTACTGTTGTCTTGTCACACCTCAATGTGCTATCATTATTTTGGGTTTAGAAATCAATGTATTTTAAAAATAGATGAATAAAAACCCAGCATTTTTTTTTACATACCTGCTGTTTCCAATGTTTTTATTTTCTTGTATATATCTACTTTTCAGCTGGTATTATTCCCTTGTAATTACAGAACTAGAAATGAGTATTCTCTATTTCCTTTGATCTGAAATTCTCATTAATTAATTGTTAATTAATTTTTCTTTATTGTGTGTTTTCTCTTGAATTCATCTTGCTTGGGGTTTATCTACCTTCCTGGATCACTGGCTTTTGTTTTTTATCAGATGTTGGGAAGTTTAAACTGTTTCTACCTTACTTTCTTTCTAGTCTTTAGAAATTCTAATCATACAAAAGCTTGCCTGACACCATCAAGGCTCTTTATCAATGCTTTCTCTTCTATTTTCACCATGTATTTTTTATTTTTGTGCTTCGGTTGTTCAGTGCAGCTTCTGATCTATCACTAAGCTCTTGATTGAGCCCATTTGTTTTTATTTTTTAGTAGCAAGATTTTTCAAATTGTGCTGTGTAAGGTTGTCATTTCTCTCCTGAAATTCCTCATCTCTAAATGACTAAAGCAATGTTTTCCTTAAATTCTCTAATGTATTTGTTGAAAATAATTTAAAACTTTTAATGACTGCATTTGTGTTTTGTGGGAATCACCTTCCAAAGACTATATTTTCTTTTGATATGAAGGACACTTTTCTTGTGTGTGTGTATGTGTGTGTGTGTGTGTGTGTGTGTGTGTGTGTGTTATAGTGAACAACATCTTATTTTGTGCTTTATTTTTTTAAAGATATTCCATAGATGGACATGCTGGTGCATGCTAGCTACTGGAGAGAGAGAACAGACGACTGCAAGTTCAAAGTTAGCCTGGGCAACCTAGTGAGACCTTTTCTCAAAATAAGGAAAGGAAGACTGGGAGCCAGGGAGGCAACTCAGCTAGTGACAAAATAAGATTTGCTATAGATTTTCTGGGCTTTGTCATTTTTTTTTTTCCTTTAGAGTGCTGAGTTTTAGCAAATGCTAAATTACCGACAGATTATCTCACTTCTGTAGATTCTTGGTGGTAGGGCTTTATCAAGAAAGGCTTATTTTGGTTCTGTTTTTACTCAGCATGATACAGCCATTAGTTCTGGGAAATAGTTCTTATATTGAAGACATCAGGGTTTTAGTTGAAATCCTGAAAGCAAGACTCCAGCTTAGTAGGACTTAACCACAAAATGCCTTCCTAGCACTTCACATGCACGCGCCTATGTGCCCACTTGCTGGATTCTCCTTGCACTGTCACCTAGCACAGGGCATTTGAGTCAGCCAAGAATCTGAGAGGAAATTTTATTCAGATATGTGTTCCTTTCTCTGTGGCTTCCTCCCTTCCAGCATGCATCCTTTCCAACTTCGTTCTCAGCCATGCTGACAGTCCTGAGTCCAATCTTTGACTCCTCAGTACATACTTACCTTTTCTGCCTGAGGCCTGTTCCTTATTCCTAAATAAACTGTGATGACCACAGGGAGAAGGCAGGAAACTGTGGAGCTCTAAGAGTCCCTCAGTCTTCTTTCTAGGGTCTTTCTAGAAGCTTCAGTGGCCGATGTTAAGAAAATAAAAGATTCTCACTATCCTTGCCGGGAGGACTGGCCTGAACCAATCACCCAGTCATCACCCAAACTGTAACTCCTCTAATTACCTTCTTATTATTTAAAACATACTGCGTAAATAAATAAGAGAAGTTATATTCAGGAGCTGCCCTTAAGATGACAATTGTAGCTACTAGTTTAGTTCCCAGCATGTGTCTCCATCACCATTAAGCAACTTCCTCAGGGTCATTTCAAATCATTAAAAAAAAAATCTCATAATGAAGTATAAACACAAAGCCATTTAAGTAGTGCAGAATCTCACTCAGTACATGTCAGCTATGGCTTCCCCAATTCAGTTTACACACACACACACACACACACACACACACACGCAGAGAGAGAGAGAGAGAGAGAGAGAGAGAGAGAGAGAGAGAGAGAAACATACACCTATCTAGCACATTCTCCCATTGATTGGGGGTAGAAAATGGCTAATTAAATTATTTGCCTGTATTTAGATTATTGTTAATCAGTTGGCAGTGTTAATCCTTAACTCACCATTATAAATGAGTACACAGAGACACTTGAAGGATTTAAGCCTTGGCCTGGTGTTGAGGGAAGTTCTAATATTATTTCTGATACATTGAATTCAATGCTGAGATCTGGTTACCGCCCCTTCTGAGGCATTCTCTTGATTGGTTAATAAAAGTCGCTTATGGCCAATTAGCTGGGCAGAAAGAGTATAGGAAGGCGGGACTTACTCAGATCAGCAGGAATTCCGCACACACAGAGACTCTCTCCCTTTCCACGAGATACAGAAGGAGACAGATGACTGGAGAAGTGTGGAAGGTACTCACAGGCACATGTTGGTTTGGGGTTAACTTAGAGTAGCTAATTGAGAGTCTGCTCAGCTAAGGGCTAAGCAAGCGTTAAAATATTAAAAGGTCTTGGTGTGTTTAATTATTGGGGAAAAGACTGCTTATAGGCCCTCAGTCCAAGCAGTCCCGGGCTGTTGGATTCCCAGACTCCCCTTGAGCCCAGGCGAATCTCCCACCAAGCCGCAGGTAATTCTACCGGCCTAATATAACAACTTATATTAATTAACAGAGTTTAGGTTTTAGGTGGTGTAGGCCATCCTTGGTCCCGGGGCTCTTTCTCCAGGATAAGTTAGGCAACTGGTTAAGGCACTCAGGCCGAGCTGCCTGCTCCTCTGCCAAGCCACCGGCTACTCCGCCGGCCTAATATTACAGTTTATACTTGCTAATAACTACAGCCTGGTTTGTGCAATCTTAGCCCATCTAAGCTAGCTCATAATTCTATCCCTGACTAAAGCCCCATATAATATACATACGTCCCCTGAGCTGTTTGTCTCCATGCTATGCTGATGTTGCAGGCCACATGGATTGATTTTCTTTCATCCACCTCATCCTGTGTCCTCCTTTTCCTCCTCTGGCTTCTTATCTTCTTCTTTTCTAGAGGCTTCTTCTATCCAAGATGCTCTCTGCTTCAGAAGTCCAAGAACCTTAGTCCCGCCTACCTCTATCTTTTCCCAGTCTCAGGCCTCAGCACTTATTTAAACAATCAGAGACAATGGTTAACAAGAAAGGCAGCATAGCTTCATTTGGTGTACAGCAAGTGGGCTTCTGGGAGCAGCTTAATTAACATTTAGAATGCATAACATCACCCCATCAACTGGGTGCTTTTCTCACTATGTTCCTCCTGGGGATAGAACATAAGACCAAACTATGTACACAAAGGACACTAATTAAATCCCACAAAGTACACACAGATTGTCTTACCTGTTCTTGCTAAGAAAGTCCCATTCTATGTAGATTTTTTTTTTAGGCCAAGAGGTGAATTCACCTTCTAAAAGTTAGTTTTCCACAGTTTGACTCTGTGCCATCCCAAAGAGATTGAGTACAAAAAAAAGCACAGCCTGGGAGAGAGTGGACTGGGCATTATACTCCAGCAGGGTTCTGTTTTGCTCCACAGCCTCTGCCAATTTGGAGTTTCCAGGAGCCTAGAGCAGTGCAACTGTCTATCTTCATGCCAGGGGCTACTGCATTTACCTATTGATGCATTCATTATTACACAGACTCACCTTGCAGCTGAAAAGGTGGACACAAAAATTCAATTACTCTTCTCTTTCCTTTTTTTTTTTTAAATTTACTTATTTATTGCTTCAGGTTACATCTCCATCACAGTGTCCTCTTTAGACCCCTCCCAGTCCCACCCTCCCACCCTCTACCCCCATCCCTTCCATCCCACTCCTCTGGAGTGGAGTGTCCCTACATAACAGTCTCCTGCCCCAGTTCAGCAGTCATATGAGGGCCAAGAGCCTCCTCATACACTGGGGGTCTACAAGGCAGCCCCACTAGGGAAAAGTGTCTCATTGACAGGAAACAAAGTCTATGTTTATGTTCCCTTTGGTGCATTGGTTGTAGTGTAGTTATCCTGTACTATATGGCTAAAATCCAATTATAAGTGAATACTCAAGCTCATGACCAGATTGATCACACTGTGTGTGCTATTTCATTGAGATCAGGGGGCCAGGCTGTGCTGTTTTTTATATGATGGTTTGTCCCTCAGATTTCCTATTCCCTTCATCTGTTTGTGGTCTCTAGAGCACAGATGTTTCATGCCAGAAGATCTTGGGTTTTCATACTGCCTTCTCAGTGTTTGTATGGCTATTTTGCTGGGTTTCTGATATGCCTAGTGGGGTGTGTGCGTGTGTATGTGTGTGTGTGTTTGTGTGTGTGTATGTGTGTATGTGTGTGTGTATGTGTATATGTGTGTATGTGTATATGTGTGTGTATGTGTATGTGTGTGTATGTATGTGTGTGTATGTGTGTGTATGTGTGTATGTGTGTATGTGTGTGTCTGTGTGTGTATATGTGTGTATGTATGTGTGTGCGTATGTGTGTATGTGTATATGTGTGTGTGTATGTGTATATGTGTGTGTATGTGTATGTGTGTATGTATGTGTGTGCATGTGTGTGTATGTGTGTATGTGTGTATGTGTGTGTCTGTGTGTGTCTGTGTGTGTCTGTGTGTGTATATGTGTGTATGTATGTGTGTGCGTATGTGTGTATGTGTATATGTGTGTGTGTGCATTTTATTTACTTACCTGTTACTAATTTTACCTGATAACTTATTTACTCATGTTACTTTTTTTTTCTCAGAAAGTCCTATTTCTATGTAGAAGTTACTTTATGTGTGTAGGTGTTTTGTCTAAATTCACATTTGTGATTCTTGAGTGTGCAGTGCCAGTGGAAGCCAGAAGCAGGCATCAGATTCCTCGAAACTTGAGTTAGAGACAGTTGTTAGCTATTGTGTAGGTGCTGGGAACTGAGCTTGGATCCTCTGCAAAAGAACAAAACCTCTCGAATGCTGAGCATTTCCCCAGGCTGCCTATTTCTTTCATCTTAGGGGCTGGGGTGGCATGAAGCTGCTTACCTTGGAATTGCTAGACTCAGATTTCCTTACCAATGTAGTTTACATGGCATATTTCCATGAAATGTCTCCTTTGTCCCATGTATTACCTAATATTGGAAATAAACTAAAGTGTTTTGGAACTCTTGAGGTAGGACAATGTAAAAGAAATCAATATAAAAAAACAAAAGCAGAAGAAAAACCGCAGTGGACAGCTCTTAGGCTGAGACCATGGAGGAAGAAGTTTGGGAAGTTGGGGGAGCGTGGGCAAGGTGCTGCTTTGCAGATCATTCTTTTTTTTTTTTTTTTTTTTTTTTGGTTTTTTGAGACAGGGTTTCTCTGTATAACAGCTCTGGCTGTCCTAGACTCACATTGTAGACCAGGCTGGCCTCGAACTCACAGAGATCCGCCTACCTCTGCCTCCCAAGTGCTGGGATTAAAGGCGTGCGCCACCAACGCCCGGCTTGCAGATCATTCTTAAATGAGGTCTTGAAGCTTGCATAGAAACAGGCTGGGAACGGGGCGAACAAGTTCAAAGCTGTACAGCAGGAGTCACATGGCTTCCTCTGAAGGCCCATGTGAGTGTATGGAGGCAGGAAACGGGGTGAGACTGGAAAAGCAAACAGATGACGGAACATGCAGGAGTTTGAATTTACTTGGATGGATCATTCTGGGAACCCCTAATGGACGGCATCATTTCATGCTAATCCCTCGCACAAATCCAAACTCCTTTTTCCATCTCACTCACACACATGTGCAGCATTTTTTCAAGCATCTCCACTCCAGGATGAGTGTATTGCGTGACTACACAGTATGTCTTCCTCCTTCAGCTCTTCCTGGCTCTTTACTTTTCTCTCTTACCTCCAAACCCTCATCTTCCAAATAGAAGAAATGGGAAAAGAATCTTCTTGGACTGTATGAGTGCGCTTATGCTCAGTGGTTTGTGGCACATTCTCATTCAGTTTGGGCATAACTTATCTCATATTTTATTGCCTGCTAAGAAATAGCAGTTTGGACTCAACAGCTTTTTGTCTGTTTTTTGCTCACATTGTTTACAAAGCCATCTGCCCCTTGTTGCAACCACAGGACGGAGTTGGGCCTTTTGACTCGCTCCCTTCCCAGATGTGTAGCTTCAGACTAGATCAAGGTCCAGAATAAATGTTGTTACAGGCTCTTTCTTCAAGTCTCATCATTTTTTCTCCCCAAAGAAGCTAATAAATTCAGAAAGTGTTAGCAGAACTGCTACTGAAATCAGCCTCACAGAGAGATCCTGCGTGTGTACATGACTTCTTGCTGACTGCTAGGACCCTAGAGAAGTAAAGCAACCATAGAAAGAAAGATTCTCACTTGATTCCAGCACTTTCTTTCTGAATCTCTAATATTTCTTTCCTTCTTTTCTTCCCTTGTCTTTCCTCTTTCCCTGTCTACTTACTTCACTCCTGTTTTTTTGCTATAGTCTCATTCTATTCTCCTTTAAATGCTACATGACAAAAGATGATTCTTCTATTTAAAACTAATTTCATTGCCCATAATGTGCAAGGCTCTGTCATTAGCACTGGGGAAGGGAGGAAAATCTGCAAGGAGATTTCACAGTTGCATCCCTGTGGCTTCCCACTTAGTCCAGGGAAGCACGAAGTCAGTGCTTCCAAGTAAGGGTGGAAGGAGGCTCTGTGAAGTGGGATGGACAGTACATGATTTTAGTTAACTGTGAGATTAATCCAGTCAGATAGCTGTAGATTCTGATCTCATCCTGCCCACATTTCAGTGTAATCTCTGTCTAGATAGTATAATTACAAATGAGGGGTCATCTTCAAATGGTAAGTTGTTTCTAAGTGAAGTACATTTTCTAAATTTTACTTTATTTTTATTTCGTGTGTATTGATGTTCTGCTTGCATGCTTGGATCTCTGTGTGAGGATGTTGGATCCCCTGGAATTGGAGTTATAGACAGCTAGGAACTGCCATTTTCAGTTCTGGGAATTGAACCCAGGTCCACTGGAAGATCAGCCAGTGCTCTTGATCACTGGGCCATCTCTCCAGCTCTCTAAATTTTATTTTTATATTCATTTTTAATATTGTATAAAACATAATGATGTTCACAATAAAGTTTCTTTTCCAATTATGGAATCTAGCAGGAAGATTCTTACAGTAAAATTTTATAAAATACATCTTATCTCTCTTTGAAAGTGTGCTTCTTAAGATAGTTGAGTATGACTAAAACACTTTGAAACATAAAATTAATAACATTTAGATGTTATTGGTTATTGGTTATTAGTCATTGTAGTATACACTCAACAACAAATGAACAGCAACACTAACCTAAAGCCTTATCCTTCTTCCCAATGTCCATGTATAACCACATACGTTTTTACGTGGTTGTGTTTATACATTCACTTAGATCTTTATCACATTGAGATGGCAATAAATATTATTTTTTGATAGAAAAAATCTTTAAACAAAGAGAATGTTACATTACATGACAATCTATCCCCTAAGATTATTGGGCAGAGACAAGCAGTGACTACAGTTTGTTATAGTTGCTTCTCTTTTGATATACATATAGAGTCTCCACATTTCATTTCTTCATTCAGTAAGGTTCTAAAGAATGATTTACTATTTTCTAGGCCTTGTGGGCACTGTAGAGATCAAGATAAGGACAGCCCACTCATCATAGAGCTGCAACACTCTGTGAAGAACAGTTGCTGGTGTTGCGTTCTGTTTTGGCACCTCTTTGTGTCAACGGACATCAATCTAATTCATCATTTGCAAACATTTATTTATTTGTTTATGAGAAAGAGAGAGAGAGAACATACATGTTGCAGCATTCATGTGGAGGGCAGCGGCCAACTTTGAAGGGAGGGTTCGCTCCTTCCATTTCGTTGAGGCAGGGCCTCTCCTGTTTCTGCTGCCTTGCTGTGTACTGAAGACTAGTGACTCACAAGCTTTTGAGTAATTACCTTGTATCTGTAGAATTTATTAATTTAAATATGTATGAATATATTTTGCATTAATATAACTAAAATTGGAATTTAGAGTTCAGTGGGACTACTACATTTTAAAAATACATTTGCAAAATGTTTTTAGTTTTCATAAAAGTCTGTTGGAGTTTACATGGCTTACTACCTTCCTCAAAGTAACAACATTCAGTAATGTCTAAATAAAATGTAAGTGACATATTTATTTAGAACTTAATAATTCAAATTCAGTAGACAACATATGTATATACAAGCGCTCATAAATGTTAACCATTGTTATTGTTGCTATTACAGAAAATCTAAGCTGACATTCCCTTCACAGCCTCCATTTTCAGAACTGGATGGGTTATACCAAGACTGGTCAGATTGAATGACACCGAGAGTGATCTCTGCTGCTCATTTTCATCCTGTCCATTTAAAATACTTCAAAAATGGAATCTCAAGAAGGGGAAAGAGAACAGACAGTGGAAGCAGATGAAGAGTGGGAACTAGGTAGGAGAGGGAAAGAGGAGGGAAAGGAGCAGGGGATCAGCAGTGGGGAGAGCAGGGGCAGGAGATGAGGGTGCTGGGTGAAAGATGGGAAACCGAGGGGGGGCATTTGTGACAAGCTAGAGACCCACGACAAGGCAGACCCTTTGGGAGGAGATGGGAATATCTCTAATTGAGACTCCTAGAAGTGGGAGATATAGAGACTGAAGAGGCCTCCCATTAGCTACGTAGGACTTCTAGGGGAGGGAGAGGATTACCAACCTACCCAAAAACCTTCCATCCACAACTTACCCTGTATACAAGACATACAGCGATAAAGATGTGGCAGATATTGAGGGAATGGCCAACCAATGATGGGCCCAACCTTAGACCTACCCCAAGGGAAAGAGTCAACCCCTATCACTATTAGTGAAAGTCTGCTATGATTACAGACAGGAGCATAGCATGACTGTCCTTTGAGAACCTCCATGCAGCAGAGGATACAAACAGAAGCTGAGACTCAGAGCCAAACATTAGAGGAACATGGAATATCTTGTGGAAGAATGGAGGGAAGGATAGAAAGATCTGAAGGAGACAAAAACTCCATAAGAAGACCAAAAGAGAAAACTAGACTAGGTCCATGGGGGCTCACAGAGACTGAACCAACAACCAAAGGGCATGCAAGAAATAGACCTAGGGCCCATACACATTAGTAACTGATGGGCAGGTGGGTCATCATGTGGGCCCCTAGCAAGTGGACCAGCTAGAGCTATCTCTGGCAAGGACTATGGTGCCTGCTTTTTGTAATGTTCCTTCAGCCAGGCTGTGGTGCCTGGCTTCAGTGGAAGAGGATGCGCTCAGAATTGATGCAACTTGGTATGGGATGGTACAGGCACGGGCGGAGGTTGGAGGGAGGAGAGAGGAGTGAAGCGAGCCAGAGGGCAGGACCCAGATGAGGGGAAGGAGGATGCTAAGATTGGGATGTATAATGAAAAAACATTGTAAAGGCATGCCAATTTTATTCCTTGAGAGGGTTGCTTGCTCCGGTGTATTCAGAAGAGTCAGTGGTTACAATCGCAGCTTAGGTAGAAATGACCTGGAACCCTCCTCAGAACAGTGTGGCTTTTTGTGCGTCTCTAAGTCCTGCCTCTGACTTGTCTCTCTCTCTTACTGCAACCTAAAGGGAGTTTTTAAACACTTACTTATATCCTTAGGCAGCAGTTATGGAGGCAATGAAACTTTCTGTTGTAGTTTACATCTGAAATGTCTCCCAAACATTCATGTGCTGAAGACTTAAGTTTGCAGCTGAAACGGTTGTTTCCAAGTGGAGAATCCATTAGGAAAGAAGAGGTAGTTGGATGACGTAGGTTATGGGAGGGCTTTTTCCAGAGAGGTATATTGTGACCCAGATCATTTCTGCCTCCCCTTTCCTTATATCTCCACCCACGCTCCAGCAACCAGGTTGTGAGCATGCTGTCTGTCACTATGCTTGCCTGAGGTTGCAAAACAATGGAGTCACCAGATCACCCTCTGAAACTAGGCACCCAAACCAGTCTTTCTTCTGTTTAGGTAGGTGATTTATACTGGGGAATTTTGTCACAGCGATGGGTATCTGGTTAAGGGTTTTTCAAAACGAAGAGACAGCTCTGGGGACCTTCTATGATTCCTATTAAACAGGTATACACTGGTGCAAAGTGGTACTGGGATACCGATAAAATTAGAAACTTAAGCTGCAACTAACTAGTTGAAAGTACATTGGTAGGCAATTAGGAAAAATGGCTTAAGAAACGGAGAGTGGTCGGGTTGCACTGACAATACCTTCAGAGAACCCAGGTCTGAGATTCAGCACTCACTTGGCAGCTCAAAGCCATCTGAAATTCCAGTTCCAGGGGGATCTGATGCCCTCTTTGACCCTTGGTGGACACCAGACTTCTAAATAATTTCAGGAAACACCCAAACACATACAAGAACAACAACAACAAAAACAACTAAATTTAAAGCCTGGTGTGGTGGCTCATGCCTTTAATCCCAGTACTCAGGAGGCAGAGCAGGGTGGGCCCATCTCTTTGAAACTTTTCAGTCATGAAGTGAAAGGCCAGTTCTCTGCTTGGTCTTCTATATCTTTTCTTAAACTTTCAACTTTTAAAATTGAATTTTAAGACAGCATCATTTAATTTTTGGTAAGTAATTGAGACGACGACGAGCCCAGTTTTAACCCTCGGCAGTCCAGATTTAGCATGAAAGATGGTTACCACAGATATCAAAATATAGAAAGCTCGTCCACAAGGAGGAATGGGTTTGGAGATCAACTTTCATGAAGGAATGCTTGCTTGCTCTTTAGAATGAAAGTAAAAGAGGTGGTGCTTACAGTCCAGTGGAGCTGGGAGGGTAGGGAAAAAAGACCTAGGTACTGGAGTGAACCGTGACTTTTGCTCTTTTGTCTGACCTTCTTTAGTCTTTCCATCTCCCTCCTCTTAGGCCCCCAAACAGTGTTCGGCTAACCGGTTCACTGGTCTCTTAAGTGCTGCTGGTGCTCGGCAAAGTTTACACGTGGTGAGTGAGAAAGAGAAGGGCATTTAAACTCACTGAGTCAGGCCCTTTGAGGGCGGGGTGGGGGGGGACCAACAGTGTCATTCTGACACCAGCAGAAGGAGGTGCAAAAAGCCATTTGGTTTGCGCTCCACTAATTCAGGCCAGAGAAGAGGTAATGCTGAGGCCCGAGGGGGTGACTTAAGGACAGGCTTTCTGACTTAACTCTCTCTCTCGATGTGCTCGGTTTTATTAGTTTAGGCCAGGCAGCTGCTGACATTATTTTAGCATCTACTTTGTTAGTGATTATGTTGTGTGCGTGCACAGGAGGGTAGGGGCGGGGGTCAAGACTTTTTGCTGCAGACCTTCTCTGTGTGAGCCTTTGCCTCACATCTCACTGAAACGTGCCACCTGTAAAAGCAGAGAACCTAATGGTAACAAGAGCAGCACTTCAAACGCCCTTTTACCCCTCCACTGCTCTCTAGTATAAAGACTGCTGTAAAAATACCTCAAACTGGTCTTTTTGTTTTGTTTTGTTTTCGTTGTGTTAACTCTTTGCTTGACCATTCTCGCAATTTTCCCACATGAATTAGTTTACAAGTAACCAGAAGTGTTTTGGAGAACCTGAGTATTATGCCCTCAAACAGAGGGAAGCTGTGGGAGTAGCCCAAGGGAGACTCACTGATTCTCTGAGGGCTTCAATGCATCTGTCCTATCACACTTGACAAGCTCAGCTTTGGAAAATGAACAAGCCTGTCTGTTTTGGAGACACTCATGTTCATTTGTATTTGAGCGAAACAGCTATGAAATATGGACCAGCTCCAAACATAACGCTTTTCACAGCCAACACCCAAATGAAGAAGGGACGTGGTCTAGATCATGGTCCTAATTTCTTGCCCAGTTACTTCTTTGACTTTGGCTGTTCATTATGCTTCAATGCCTTCAGTTAAACTCACAGGAGCCTGCTTGCCTCACTGCTTGGACGATGGTATCGTTTGTTCAGTGTGACTCATAGCATTAGGCTGTTGGTTAGGAATCACAGGCCCCCCGTGGGGTGGGTTAGGGGTGTGAGTTTCTCCATTCCTTGGTTTTACCCAGTTCATTCTTCTCTGCAGGACTCAGGCTTCTTTATAGACCTATGGTGTAGAGATGCACACATGTTAAAAATAAAAAAAAAAGTCAATGGCTTCACTTCTTTCTGAACCTTTAATTCAGTGAAGTGATAATACATAGTCAGTAAATGAATGTGTCGATATCCACTGTGTTGAGTGTATTGGAATAGTAAGCAGGGTGTTTAAAGGATAAAGACTGTCAATTTTATTAAGTGACTGACAATAAGTCTTTGATTTAGGGGATATGGAAGGAACCATGTACACATCTGGGGAAATTTCAAGGGTCTGCCTGATGTGCTAACCATTTCTTTTCTCTTAAAAAAAACTTTTAAAATTAATTCTTTGTGAATTTCACACCATGCACCCCATCCCACTCATCACTCCATCCCTCCATATTCACCCTCTGCCCTTGTAACCTCCCTCTCTAAAGAAAACAAACAAAAAGCTCCCAAAACAAAACAATAAAACCAGCATCTCTCCATGGAAGCTGTGGTATGTCTCACAGTATATCCTTTGTCTACACTTCTTTACTTTCAAATGTTTGCTGCAATGAGTCATTGGTCTTGTTTGAGGTTTCTCAAACCTCTTCTCTGGTTTCTGATACATTATCAATATAGCATCTCCATGGGGACTCCTCTAGGATATCCTGTTGTCCTGTGCCATGGAGATCCTGCAGCTTTAGTTCTGTAGTATTGGCCCCTTCTTGCATTCCAGCAGTTCATAGATGGGGTAGATGTTGGGGTTGGTCTGAGTAGTAGCTGAGTTGGTCTGTCCAACAGCTCCCCTATACCCCCTCTACCAGGGCCAGCTCTACTGTGCTGCCCAGGCAAGGTGTGGGGCCTGTCCTTCCAAATGCTAAAACTTGTGGGGAGTAGAGACTAGTATCCCACTCTCATGCTCTGGGGGCCAGCTCTCCCATGCTGCCCAGGAGAGGGTGGTAGGGCCAGCTTTCCTGCCTCTTACAGGCAGGTAGGGGCAGGACAGGGTTATCACTCCGGAGCCCACACCACTGCACAGGTGTCAAGGGTGGGGCTAGTTCTGCTCAGCCCTCTGACAACAACATGGCCCCAGGCGGTAGCTCAGAACAGGGCTGGACATGGCCTTTGGTGGTAATGTGGGGCAGAAACATCAACACAGTAGACCCTTGCTGCTTCAGGGCCTTGAACCCAGACATGGCGCTTGACACATGCACGGGCATGCACTTTACCATGGCCTCAGGGGGCAACACAGGCTACTCACATTGGGCTGTTCCTTACCACCCTCACTCCTCCAATTCTGCCTCTCTTTTTAGTACACAAAGCCTTCCGTTTCTCTCTCTCTCTCCCATCTCTCCATCACATGCCCATTGTAATGGCACCCACATGTGTCATGTCTATCCTGATGTTTTCCTTTGAAAGGGAGGATGGTTAAATGTTTGTTCAACCCTAAGGTTTCAAAGGGAATAAATCCCTGGCCAAAGTTAAGCACAGAAGGAGAGTAATTCAACATAGAGTCATCCAGTCTCGTGGTTGAACCACCACCACAACCAACTAGAGAGGTTAACAGATAGGTCAATGATGAGAAGTAAACACAGCAGGACATGTCAGTCAGTTGTGGGTCTCCACTCTGCGGGGGGTGCTCTTCTTCCTGGGCTAAGATGCAGCTCTGGGAGTCACAGCAACTCACGCGGTGGTTGGTTTTCTCAAAGGAAGAAGTCACAGGATGACTGGCACTTGAGTTTATTACTGGGTCTATTGATGGACAGTGTAGTTCACTATTTCCCAAGGAGCAAGAACAGCAACCATTTTCACATCTCCAGTTCTGCCTCTCCTCATAGCGCACAAACCGCTTGACGTCTCTTCCTCTTACATCTTTCCACCTCCTATTTGCTCTCTTTTTTTCTCTCCGATCACCCCACCACCTACTTGCTTACTTCTGCCCCACCCAGTCTAGCAACAGTCAGCTGTAATCTGCAGTGTTTTCTCAGCGCTTCCCCCAGAACAAGTAATCCCCAGGGAAGAGCTAATTCATAGAAGATACAGGGTAAAGCCTGGTTTCATATAGGCCAGAGAAGAAGTGGATACTTTATGGGAGAGGCAGCCACATTCAGACCTTGACTTTTGGATAGCATGGTACTGCAAGAAGGTAGATCTCTCCTTTTGGCCAATGTACTAACCACTAGATCGTACTGTTTTCTCTCTGTGGCCAGAAGTGAGTCTCTGGCTAGTGAGTCCTTAGGACCTGTGGTGCTTGATGCTGTTCTAATGGCAGTTTGATCTAAGATGAGACAAACTAACCCTGAAAAGAACCCTGAGGACTGTATCTCCCATCACCTGCGTCACTCTCTCCATCCTTCATTGAGTACTCCCTAGAAAAGTATCAGGAAAGAATAGGGGGTTACTGCTCAGAATAAGGCGGGAGGTCTGGGTGGCATGCAGGAGCCTGGGGCTCCACAAAAGAGAGGTCTCAGCAGGGAAAGCAGCAGTGGCATAATGGGGATCTGTGGAGCATACAGGACGCAGCCACATAAAACAGGATTCAGGCAAGAGGTTGAAGGACTTGGATTTCTTTTTTTTTCCTCTCTTCCTTTTCTTTCTCTTTTATTTGGATTTAAGGCATTCAACAAACATTTATTCAATGCCTGCTGTGTACCAGTCACTGTGACAGGTCTTTAGGACGCCTAGAGAAAATATGAGCTTGACCTTTCTGAAACTAACAATTCAGTGGGGGGGTGGAAGAAATTCCCCATATGCCCTCCTGGGGCAGAGGGACAGACTAGAATCCAGGGCAGGGGCCACATAGGTTACCTGACCACACACATACTTGCAATCTGGCATCAATGTAAAATCTGAAACTGCCTTGCTCTAGACTTTGTTTCCTTTTATGTTCCTGTGCAATGAGTGGCACAGTTTCCTTTGCTTTTCTTTCCATCTGATCATGTAAATTCCATTTTCACAACAAAAGAAGCTGACTTGTTTTATGAAAGGGCATTATTGTTTCCTTAATACCCCACAAGAAAATTTCTGTTCATATAGTTGATAAACTTCTCAGATTTTGAGACTGGATTCCTCAGAGAACCAAGAGTGATATTTCAGCTAACTTGGGTGTTCAGCAAGCTCAGGGGACCCCCCTTATCTCTGAACCCTAATGTTGCAGTTATGCCTGGACCACTAAACTCAGGTCCTCATGCCTGCATAGGAAGGACTTTTCAGACTCAGCCATCTGCTAGTCCCTGAAGGTCATATTTTTGTTGCCTCACTCTGCAAGAAAGCACAAGGTTAAGGTGTTCTTAAATCATGCTGTCCTGGGCTGAATCTTGTTCCAATATCTAATAGCTGCATCACCTTGGAAAGCTTACATTATCTTTTTTTCCCCTCAGCCGAACTATATCCATCTGTGGAATGGCAATGACAATTAGGTGTAACTCAGTGCTGTAACAGACAGTAAATAAGATGAAATGCTTGATGTGTAATTAAAACTCATTAAGTGATCGTTATGAATTATCAAACACCCAATCCATAAATGCAGTATTTCTGTGTATCTCTCCTTCCCCTCTGCATATTTGATTCCTTTCCATGGCTCCGTAAACTTATTCCATGTCCCCATTGTCTTGAGCATAGCCCTGTAGAACAATTATTAGGGGGAAAATACCCAAGATGAAAGTAGAAAGCCACAATGTAAATAGTGATAGCAGGTGGTTATAAATCAATCCCAATCACAGAGCTAGCATTAGAAGCAGCAATTTGGGCAATACTGACTGTCAGTTTTCTTAAAAGTGAAACTGGCTGGATGTGATGGCACAAGCCTTTAATCTACACTCAGGAGGCAGAGGTGGTGGATTTAGAGGCCAATTTAGTCTACTTGGTGAGGTCCAGGCAAGTCTAGAAGGCTATAGCCGTGGGAGACCCTGTTACAATTTAAAGGAAAAAAAAAAGAGAAAAAAAGAATAGAAAGAAAGAAAGGTGAAAGTCAAGAAAACAACTCTATAGATATTAAAAGGAATTAAATTCTGGCAAAAGAATAAAAATAAGAACAAATATTTTCAAAATTCCACTGAGGCTTAAATAAAACATTTCTCCTTATACATTTTGCTATTTCTGAGCAACAACAAAATGCTTTCATAGATTTTCAATGACAATTGTATTTCTTGGCATTTACTGATTTTAGCTGGCTAATAGTAGCTGCAAATTGAGCTCTGATAAAGGCACAGGAAATTTTGAACTGGATCCATGGTAAAGAGTTCTATGGTACTTTGGGAATGTCCCCTGTGCATGGACAGATCACAGGAGATGTTGATACTATGGGATTCTGTGTTCCCTTCCTAATCGCAATAATGCTAATCTGGAGACATCTGCAGCTTTAAGATAAAACACATGTATCTGGTTACCCTAAGCTCTGGAGAAGTTTTATTTATTTATCTATTACTTAATTTGTTCATTCGATTTAATGCAGACATCTCTTTAATGTTTCTGTATAATGACTAGAGAATCTATGTGCCATTGTAATCTAGGATTAATTCAATTCAGGAAAGTGTAGAAGTGTATTTGTTAGTATATCTCTGATCTGTATAAATGGGGCAAAGAGGGGATAAAAGATGGTTACTCCAGAGGAAACAGCACACTGGTGTCCAACTGAAAGAAAGTGAAGTGGAAGAGCAGTGTTTAGAGTCCTTCAAGGACAGGCTAGGTTTAAGACGCAAAAAGGGTGTTGAATTCAGTTGTTCCTTGAGCAGAAATGACAACATTTGGCAAGAAGTCATTAAAACAAAGAACAAAAACCTTACAATGGGTTAACTTTGTTGAGATGGAAAGAAACACATTTGAATTCCTCTAAAAACACTGAGTTTAGTGTTGGTTAGTGTATAAACATGATCTTCTTCATATTTTTAAATTGATGAGCCAGAACCCTGATAGCAAACAACCCATTAAAGGAATTAGTCAAGGTTGAGTCATTAAAAACTTGAGTAGGTCTGTGACTCTTCATAAGTAAGTAAAAGAAAACCTTTACAAAAAGAAACGCACGGCAAATTCCAAAGAGCATTAAAAACTTTATCAACATGTCTGTTTGATTGCTTTTACTTTTCCAAACACAACTGAACATAAGCTGGCACACATTTGACCAGGGCATTATCTAGTAAAAGCTACTGAGGTCAAATTCCTACCATTCTTGAGCATTTGAAGTGACGACAGCAAGTGGCCAGGCACTGCGTGCTTTCCTTAAACCATGTTCTGTGCTGTGAACTCTCTACTCCTATCTCAGTTGTCCCTTACAGGAAGCCAGGGAATTTGGTGGTACAATCCCCATTTGAAGGCCAGGCCATGAGAACTTACAAAGAGTAAGTGTGTGAGCCACTTTCAAACCTTCTAACTCTGATCCTGTGCAGTTTTAACCCACAACACTATGCCAGCTTCCACCTGGAGTCCTTAAAGCTAAAAGAATGACCCCTAGCAGTGTGAAGAGTTGGAAAAGAGGGCAATTCTCATTTAATAGCATATTGTACCCTCAAGGCTCCCAGTGAAACTAATGGCTGTCAGGGCTGAAAAAAATAACTATTGCCAAATGGGCATGCTGGGAAAAGTCATGTTACCTTGCTGCTCAACTCTTGGGGAAGTAAACACTCATTGCCACTTTGTCAAAGATAATGCCATAACATGCATCCAGGTTCCTTGATTTTCTCTGTCTTCAGAGTTTTCCATTAGCAATGTAAAGAAATGTCTTCAAGTACCACCAGAGTCCATCAGGCTGTGGAGGAATGTTCAATTAAAGCCATACACTCAGTCACTCATTTAGGATTTCTTTTTTTTTTAATGTTTATTTATTACTTCTAGTTATATCTCCATCACAACCCCCTCTCTCAACCTCTCCCAGGCCCACCCTCCCTCCCTCTACCCCCTCTCCACCTATCCTACTCCTCCAGTGTGGGGTGCCCCTACATCTCAGCCCCCCTCAGTTCAGCAGTCATATGAGGGCTGAGTTAAGTCACTGGGGGCCTACATGGCAGCTCCACTAGGGCAAAGTGTCCCACTAATAGGTAACAAAGTCTATGTTCCGGTCCCTTCCCGTCAGTTGGTTGTAGGACAGTTACTCTGGTTTTTTATTTTCTGACACAAAGTAACTCAATCAATTGGTTGATGGATCTGCAAATTTACAAATTTATAATATAACTCTTTTTTAATCCTGTAATTTAACCTTTGGCAGCAGACACATTTGTTAGAGTAGGTACCTCAATAAAACACAACAGTGCCTTACACAGAGAGCTGTTTAAAGTTGTGTTGTCTGAGGAAAAATAATGGGTTTCCAAACATTTTTATATACAGTTTTAAACACACTCAACACTCTGCAAGTAGCCTCTCCCCCACCTTGATTTCATAGAGGCTTTGGAAGGAATTTAAATCTGATACCAAATCATAGTATTAAATTTCCCAAGTCCCCAAATTCACCTTTAAATTCCTTTCATCCTTCTCTGCTGGATTACAACTTTCATCCAAAAGTTCCCCCACAGCTCAGTGGTCCCAGAACCAAGAGAATTCCTCTTTACCTTGGACTAAGCTTCAAGTCAATAAAGAAGATTTGCTTGGACATTTTTTTAAATCATGCTGTTGCACTTGATCTGAAATGTTAAGGCCTCGCTCTTCTTTGGACAATAAAAGAAACATTTTCTTAAAAACAAAAATCCAGGGAATAGTGGGGAATTCCACCACAGTCCTTTGTTACAGACACAAGGTTAAACACTGGGAACTGGGGGTGAGGACCAGCTCATGAATTTTGCTTAAATATTGCCAAAATTTGATGGGCATGCTTTTTAAATGCAATTTTTGAGTCATAGAAGCTCAGCTGTGATAATAAGGTATTTCTGAGCACTGAAGAACTTTATTTTGTGCTAGACAAAATAGTAGAAACAAATCATCTTTTGTTAAACGTTTATTGGGCTCCCAGATGCTCCAAGAGGACACCTTGGGAATATCTTGATGAAGTCAGGTCACTCTCCACTCTGGTGGCACTTACTTACATCTTCTAAATAGTCCGCTGTCTTATGGTTTTTGTTATTGTTGTTGTTTTTCTTTCTTTTTTGCTTTTGTTTGTTTGAGACAGAGTTTTGCTATGTAATCGTGGCCGGCCTAGAATTTGTAGACCAAGCTGTCATCAAACTTGTGGTAATTCTCCTGCTTCTCCCGCCTGAGTTCTAAAATCACAGCTATGCATCACCATGTCTTTCTACAGGTATTTTCTTCTTGTTATTGTTCTTTTTGTTTTCCTGTGGCAGGGTCTCATTTAGCAGTCTAGGCTAGCCAGGAGCTCACTACATCCTCCTGCCTAAATCTCCCATTTGCTAGAACTGCCTGAAGTGCTATATCCAGCTTGTGTTGTGTTTTTTTCTTCTTAAGGAAAAAAAACCTAAGTATTTTCCATAGTCATAGACAATTAAGATAAAATAATACAGTTTCAGCTAGGTGTGACAATGTATACCTTAATCCCAGCACTTAGAACTAAGGTAGGAGGGTTGCAAGTTCCAGGCCAGGCTGGAGTACAGAGTGAGTTCAAGGCCACTCTGGGTTACATAGTGATAAACAGCCTCAATATCAGCAATATTCAGAGAAACCTGGCTTATACTAATGATGTGGCTAGTGCCCTACTGGAGCAATCAGGGTTCAAAGCCAACCGCTCACCAGCACATTCGTAATGTCCCAGACAGCTGACTCTGATAGCAAACTGAGGAGGGGTAGCCAGCAAGATGCCAGATACCAGAAACATCATGTCCTCTGCTTTCAGTTACGTGTGGTCAAGTTTTAGTTGGGGAAACTTCAAATGGAGTAAATAAATACAGCCACATTTGAAGACGTGACTTGGGAAGGGACTGGCAACCTGCACATTTCCTTCCTATCTCCCTGCACATTCCCATCCAACCCCAGAGCAGCATGTCTAACCAGAGTCACTACTGGACATGTCCACTCTCCCTCTACTGAAAACAACTGCCCACTTACAAACTTTCTTCCAGTAAGAAATATCCATCTTCTAGTTGTAGGAAGGCTTTTTTTTTGTGCAAGCAAAGTAAACAGACGAGTTTATTGGATTAGCAAGTTGAAATTAAGCACATTCGTTCCCAGATCTTAACAGTAGCTACCCAAGAGGTTGGCAAAGCCAGGAAAAATGTCCGTAATTTTATAAACAGTGTTTACTACAACAGAAATGATCCACTGTTGGCAATAAGTAAACTGCTTTTGAGTTCCTGGGTTCTAATGGATTCTCCATGAGAGACATTTTCAAAAACTTTCCATTCTTTGGAAATTCCGAATTGGGTACTGGGAAGAAATATAACTCTGAAGTAATATTTGTAAGAAAGTTGGTAATGACAATGGTGGTGACTCCTCTGTCAGATGCAGTGCTAAACCTGCCAGTTCTGTTTGCTTTCCTTCTACCCACACTGTCATTGTTGGTGGGCAGTCTCTACAAGAAATAATTCTCACTCACTAAGTGTGTAATTCCATCCATTGCGAACCCCTGCTCTCTGCAGAAGGCTGGCTTTGCCAGTGGTTGAAGGATGCTGATGATACCTCAGATTGTACTCTCTCTTGATTGAAAGCAGAAGTAGACCCCTCCTTCTTGGTTTTCTTACTTATGGGCAGTGTTGATCCATTTCCTGTTCCCTTCTGTTAATTCAGACCAGGACGGACACAGATCAGAATGAGGGACCCTGCATTTCGGCACCTCGTATTGATGGGAGTTAAGTGTTTGCAGACTGGAGGTTCCTGTTCGGGCTACCAGAGGACAACATTTCAATTCTTAGTTAAGTAATTCCAGGTCAGAAAAGTAGCCACTGTACATTCACATTCGCCCTGTTCAGTGTTGTGTTTTTCCCCTTTTCTGTTGAAACGTTCACCACCCAACCATTCTCACTTCCAACTTAAAATGAAATAGGGAATGTCTCATCTGGGTTTCAAATGAGATGCAACTGTCCCTTTGTTCTGCTAAAATCAATCAGAATCTTATCCAGATAGGGGTTTTCAGGTTACCATAAGGAATGTATTTCCAGAGGTATTTGTTCTGAAATTAAAAAAAAATGTGATAATCATTACATAGAGAGCCAATAATTATAAGCATTTCCTTTTGGAATCACAGAGGGAAAAAATACAAGGAACATATCAACTTCAAGAAAAGAAAAGAAATTGAATTCTGTATGCTATGCTGAGGCACCTGGCTGGGTCTACAGCCATTCTACTACTTGCTGCTGCATTTTGAGTTCTTTGGAACCTTAATCAAATTTGCTGCACTGTTTTGCTAAAAGTGCAGCTGAATTTGTCAAAGAAATCTCTCTTTTTTTTTTTTTTTGCTTAAAGCAAAACACTCTAGAAGACACACGTCTGAAACTATCAAAAATGCAGTGTTGTTAATATTTTGACAATCAAGAGCAGAGGTGGTTATGGAATCTAGTTCCAGGGAAGGCTCAAGATTCAAAAAAGGGGAAAGGGTGTGTGTGTAGGGGGGCTTCAGCAGTCATGTGTCATGTGACATAGATAATCCAGTGTATCCTGAAGAGGGTCATGGCTGCTGCCTGGGGGGGGGGGGGGAAAGGAAGCAGCTCAAACTTTCAAATTTAGCAGGTTCTGGTCCATTCCATATTCTTGTGGGGGTTTATTTCATTTTATTTGTGCGTCTGTGTGTGTGTGTGTGTGTGTGTGTGTGTGTGTGTGTGTGTGTGTGT
>CAJQZJ010034075.1:5625233-5636960 GCA_907164525.1 Lophiomys imhausi | reverse complement strand
CACACACACACACACACACACACACACACACACACACACACACACACCTCCACACTCAGCACAGCCCCTACCAAGCTCCCAAACAACGACAAAAAAACTTTGATATAAACTCTCAGGCCTCCTAAGAAAAGATAAGAAACTGAGTCCCAGAGAAGGTACCATGCCCAATCAATTGACTTTTTATTTTGCCATAATTAAAACTATGTTCCATAATTAAATTCCTTTTCTCTGACCTGCAATGTTACTTCTCCTGGTTATGTGGGAGTTGATGACTTAAGGTCCATTCCTGAGTTAACATCTCATCTGAACTTGAATCCTGTGGAACTCAAATCCAGTATTAGCAGTGCATGTACCAGAATTAAGGAAAGGCCTGTCTCCAGTGAATATCCTCTAAAAACCAATCTTGAGATACACCTAACCGAACAGCAAGTACAAGAGGAAGGGGTGATTTCCCAGGGCCAGCATTAGGGGGAAATGGTCTGGTAAAGACCCTGGGTGGAATGTTGAATAACGAAACAGAAAATCCACACAGTCTTGCTCTTGCTCTTGATTTTAAGAGACGAAACCCAAAGAAATCTATTCAACATGGCAGTGAAAAGCTTTCTACTCATTTATTCAGAAACATCAGACTGAAAGTGAGACAAAATAAGGTATTGACTTGAATTACCTAATAGATTATTAGAGTTCACCTTCACTAGTTTAGACATTATTTTTTATGGCATTGTGGCTAGTTGCCTACCATATATGCATGCCTACCTATTTCACCCTTAATGCTGGAATCAGAGCCTCCAGTCTTCAGCTATACAACCCAATATATAGCCAGAAGAACACATTTCCCAGGCTACCACTGGTATAGTGGATATATAAATGAAGTGTTCCCAAGAAGAAATGTATCCATTCTTCTTTCTTGATCAAGTTTCCTTCACTGTGGATGTGATGCCCTCATTCTGGAGCCATCGGGTCCATGAAAGTGTGAATCAGAAAGGAAGCATCCACAGGTACTCTGAGTTTCCCATCAGAGTTTCTCTTAAATAGAAATAAAACTCCACTTTTATTTATTTATATAAATAAATATATTTCCATAACTATATATATATATATGTAATTTATACAAAACACAAATATAATCATAAATTATATATTTACATAAAAAATAAAAATGACTTTAAACCCCATGGTCAGTTCCCAGAACACATCCTGCCTCAATCCTTTTCTGATGAACTTACTTTCTTCTTCTGGATTTACATTCATTAGAGTAAAAGCCGTTGGTGGTTTTGGCTTAAAAATTATGACCAGCAAGTAACACTTAAGCAATTATAAGTTTGTTGTACAAAAATTGCACTTTAAATTTGACTTTTTTCCACACTTCTCAACATACTTCTTAAAACTCATGCTTTCTTTCAAGCTGAGTTGTTTAAAAGTAACTAAAGTATACATTTACATAACTGGTGATTTGCAGCTTTGTGATTTCCTATCTACGTCCTGGGTGATGACTCTCGGCTTTTAATAGGGTCATTTTTCTCCTTAACAAGTCATAGATGATGATTTACTTACATAATCACAGCAAATAGAAGGTGCTATAGCAACTTGATCAGAGGTGTCAACCTTAATTCATTCACAAATAGTTATGCGTTCTCAAGTAAATTATGTATGTAAGCCTTGATTTTTCTGTCTGCAAAGTGGGGTTAAAAGAGCATATGCCTGTCCAGGTAGTCACTGGTTTGTCATTTCTTAGTATTGGAAGCTGCAGGCCCTGCACTTCCTATATAATCAGATATATTTATCCTTCTCAGCTCTCTGAGGTGGTTGAAGAATAGACAGCTTGAGTCTCATAGCTAAATTTTGAGTTGTTTAGGAATCAAGAGGGCGTTCTAGATCTAAGAAGATGGTTATAATAGTGATGCAAGTTAGTATGAAAGCTGAGTCAGTTATAGAACTTTAAACTCATGGAAATGGTTAGAAGGTAGAAGGTTAAAGTCAGGGGCCAACTATGTATGAACTGGACATTGGGAAGGTATACTGGGCCATTTAACTCTCATAAATGTGGCATAGTTAATTCTGCTGTTTTGTATAGAATTTACTGTTATAAGAGGAAAGAACCATTTGTTGGATTGAAAAGGGAAGCTGTTGGGGGGGAAGAGGGTGGAAGGGTGGGACAGGAAGGGGGAATAGGGAAGGGTTTGTGACTGAGATGTAACTTGAAGAAAAAAAATAAAGTACTTATATAAAATTAAAAAAAAGAATATTCAAGTGTATAGAAAAATGATGTTTGTTGCTGAGAAGGTCTTTGCTCTACTTAATAAAGTGTCTCATTTTTTTTTTGTTAAAATGAGCATTAATGAAATGTCTCAAAAAGCATGGTAAGAAATAATATTCTCAGATAAATATACTTGCATTGTAATCTGAAGGTCTGAATTGTCATATAAAAAGACAGTAACAATAAAATAAATCTCTAAAGCTTGAAAAAAAAAGAGCATATGCCATTTAAAGGTTTTACATGGAATAAGTACAATGACAGCCAGGAAACACTCATCAAAGCTCCTGACATGCAGTAAAGGCTGAAGGAGTCTTACTTTTCTCCAACTGCTGAGCGAGGCACCTTCTCAGGTCAGGTGCGCTGACAAACTCTGAGACCTGCTGCTCAGCCTCTGCCTCGCTAAGAAATCCAAGGAAAACTCTTGCACTGTCATAAGCATCGAGTTCTCAAAAGAAGTGAAAATGTTGGCTCCACTCAGTGGTGCTGCGAAAAGGAGCGAAGACCTGAGGCTGGATTTAGAAGAGAAAACTGGCCATGTGCCACGCCCCGGTTCTGGGCCACTGAAGAGGTCTTGCGTCCTGAGCCAGAAAAGGAGCTTTGTAAAACAGCAGATGAAAAACCATTTCAGTCTGCGTTCTTTATGCTCTCTGAGAATGCTCCAGAATCATGGGCTCAGTCTATTGTTTGGGATTGAGCTAGCCTCCAGGAGCATTGTGAGTAAATGAGAGAGTCTCCAGGAGTAAGCATGCTGACCGTGACACATGACCAGGTTGCAAACACAACCTGGTGCTGTAAGGGGTGAGAATTCGGCAGTGGATGGTGGGTGGGCTCCGATGAGATCATGAGGCTCTATGGATGGTGGGTGGGCTCCAATGAGATCATGAGGCTCTATAGAAGCTCATGGAAAGGACTAGAAGAGGTAAGGCACGAAACTGGATCCAGACAATGACAGGGAAGAAGATTGCAAGCTTAGTGCCGCAGATACAGCTTGGTGGAAAGGATCTGCTTAGACTCCTGCAGCTATCTGTGAGTTCCCGAGGACGGCTCTTGTCTCAGAGCCTCACAGCCCAGTGGAACAGCCTTAAACAGTCACTGAGCACACATAACAAGGTTGTGGTTAAGAACAAGTCTTAGCCTGGATCTAATTCACTACCTCTTTGCCTTTACTCAGCTAGTTACGTAACCAACCAAAGCCACTATTTTCTCTTCCTTAATATAGGTACTCTATACTACTTAATATAGTGACTCTGTTTACTTTCAGCATTGTCTAGGGCAGGACTGCTTAGAAGAGCATTGGGTGATGGTGATAATGTCCCACATCTGAATAATATAAAACAGTAGACACAAGATACACTTAGCCACTGAATACTTGAAACACTGGTAATATAACTGATGGACTGAATTTTAAGTTTTACTCCATTTGATTTCATGTAAATTTAAATATCCACATGTGATTAGTGGTTATTTTATTGAAGAGTTCTAGGGACTAAATGAGACATATTCTAAGTCACTGCTCCTGTCACCAGGCTTCAATAACTACCAGCTAGCATTGCTCTTAAATGCATATTGCCTCAGTTTCCTTATTTCTGAAGTAGTGTTAAAGATAGTACTAGCCTTGTGTGGCTTTTTGGATAATTAAATAAAATACCATGGATAGGGAATGGGGATGATTCAGAAGTAACAGAACTCCCTGGGCATTCGAAGTATCAATGTTTGACTCCTAACATCCATGTTGGGTGAGTCGTAATGCCTTGTAACTCTAGCTCCAAAGGATTTGACACCCTTTTCTGTGGCTTCTATGGGCACACACTCTTATACATACACATGCACATAACAAATAAAATACATCTTAAAAAAGAAAATATCATTGGTGAGGCAGACATCACAGGGCTTGGTATGCTGGGCAAATGCAGGTTTCTTTCCTCATTGAACACTGACAGTTCTATGATAGTATAGAAACAGCTGCCCAGTAATGAATAAAGCCATAGAGCATCATAGTGAGATTCCCAGAAAGCAATTGGATTCTCTGAAAGCTGTTTTCACATCTTTAATGATGGCTTTGACTGGAATAACAGCAGCAACAGTTCTCTAGAACAGGAAAGAAAAAAAAAAACTTGGCAGTGGTACACTCAATACAAGAGGTCCACAAATATGCACTTGACAGATGCCTCACTAGCCAGACAAATCACAAACCATTAGGTAACACACCTGCTAGACACCAGGGAATGTGATTACTGTTATAAAAGTATGATTTATGAGTCATTTATATCCAAGGAAAAGACTGTCTTGTAGTAGACCTATTGTTCAGACAGGCTATTGACCCTCCAACTAAGAAAATGACAACACTAATGGAAGAGACAGCAGGGTTAGAGGGAATTAAGCAAAAACACTTGACATTGTGGTCCATGGGAGTCTGAGCCCCCAAACAGGAAAAGATGCTGAGTTCAAGTCACTTATCCAGATGTTGTGAAGTGGTTGGTGTGACAGATAGAAACAGAACAAGTGCAGGTGTGTGGGTTTCTGAAGGGGTGGCAGCTTTGGCCTTCTAAAAGTGAGGGAGATTTTTACCCAGTGTCTTGTCTGAAGAAATCAGAGAAAGAAAAGATGTGATCAGATGTGGTCCCTGGGTGAGAGGCTTTGCTCCTGCCCAAGTTATTCCTGGTATCTGCTCCCTAGCTACAAACTGGCTCTGTTGTCATAGTTACCCTCTGGTGAGTAAGACAATATTACATTTCAGTCCAATTACAACTCTTAAACTAACTCAGAGATTACTCACCTGACAAGTCATTTAGTGAGTTTTCAGATTCTTTCTGAAAAATAAGGAGAAGTGAGTGCATGTGTTGGTGACGTAATGGGCATCATGGAGGAAAAGATGGCATTTGGTTAGGATGGTAGAAAGGTGTGCACTCAAAGGAGATGTTTGGAAAATTTCTTACCAGAGTTGCACTGTCAAACATATATTTCTCTTGTGACCACTGGAATAAATTCTCTTGGGGAATCCCATGCTCTTTTTCCATCACCAGCATCCTCATCGGCTGTGTATCAGCTTGCAAAGGTGACTTGCTCAGCACTTAATTTATAATCCTTACTAGTGATATAGGTACTGATAGCTCCATTTTACAGATGTGTGAATGGAAGCTCAGAGGGTATCATTTGAATAAATCAAAGTCATATAGATAGCAAATGACAGAGCCAGGATTTAACTCCAAACATTTTTTCTCACATGCCCATCTGTGGGTCTTTCATTACCTACCCAACTGCCTCTCCCAATCAAAAAGACAAAACAAATATTCTCTTCCAATTATCCCATGCTCAGCTTTCAGTAGATGTCTAATGTAGTTATTGTGAGCAAAAGACCAAGTTTTAATGCTATTTAGGGCTAATTTAACATAAATTTTAATAACCATATACTGGCAGTGACACCCTTGTCCAGGAAAGGTCTGAAAATGAGAACAAATGGATAACCTTCATCAAAGGGCCTTGTGTTTACTCAAGGTGCCTTTGACAGAGCTGTCAGGCCCTCGGTATGTTCTGTTCTCTAATTTTATCAATAGACTGTAAACAGTTTCAGTTAACTGACTTATTATTACAATGAGCCCACTGAAGTCAGCAAATAATAAAATAAATTATTCTCTATTGGTTTGAACCTCTTTATTTCTATATAGATGGCTTCAGAAGTAGCAGTTGTAAATCCCATGATGCTAAAATCGATAGCATTCTCTAAAATAAAGAGATGATGTTAAGTAAAGGCGTACAGAATATAACATTGCATATATCAAATTCAAAGTTGAAGATTGGTTGACAACTATTAATGACTTTGATGCCCTCATGTATTTTAAAATATTTTGTACAATAGGTTACATTCTGTACACATACTAATAACATAATAACATACTCACTAATATTTTTAAACCTCTACTTTAATGGCCTCTCCGCATAGCTATCCTTTATTACAGAGCCACTTTAAATATTTAAAGGGAAAAAAAAGCTCTAATTCTATACCACAGAAATCACAGCAATTGAGTGAAGTTTCAAATTGAATTCCTAATAGCTTCATTGAAGACAAGAAGAAATTCTATAGTGGGATAGTGGAATAAATCCCTTTCAAACTTGCTTTGGTAGCCCTAAAACACCATCACAGACAGTAAATTTTGCAGGCAAAGAAAGCTCTCACTGTCCCAGTTGACACACTGACATGGAAAGATAATGCAGAGGCAGATACCCCCTATGTGTATCAGAGAGCTCATTTCTCCTTCTTGAACAACACACAGTACCTGGATGGATCACTGCTAAAGCTTCAGTGTCCCTGGCAGCCAGAAAGCTGTAGATGACGTTAGCTGTTATGTTGCACGGTGTACTGTCTGTGGCAGAAAACTGCCTTTTGCTTTGTCTTAATTTACAAAGTGCTGGGAAATGTTCCCAGTGCCTCTTTGACTATGGTTTTGTCTCTTTTCTTACCTCCAGGTTATCTGTTCCAACCCCTCACCACAATAAGAATTGGTATATTATAAGTGCAGAGGACTCTTCAGTGTATGTTATTTGCTTTCTCAAAAACCTGTAAAAGATAGACAGCTTATTTACCTTTTTTAGATAAGGAGACCGCACTAACTTGCATTCACCTGTTTACTGAAAACATATTGTGGGCCTACTGTGTGCCAGGTACCAACATAAGTAACAGTATATAGCACATGGAAACTTCTCAGTCAGTCTTTGCTATCACTGTCATCACATTATTGTTGCAGATAGGAGAAATATGAAGGCAGAAGGCATACTTTCAGGCAAAAGAAAAAAGATGAGATGGTTTATGAAGATTATAAGCAATCTCAAACTATGTCAAAGAAAAATAAAGGCAGAAAAATCATCTGTAATGTCAGGAAAGATGTGAAATTACACATTACAGGAATGTCACAGGAGAAAGAATACCAGGGAAAATGTTTGTATTCTAAGAAAAACCAGTAACGGTGGCTGGGAAGGCAGTTTAGATTTTGCTATGCAAAATCTAAAAAGTGTTTGCTATGCAAGCATGGGCACAGATCTTTTTTTTTCTCTTTTTTTAAATGGTTATTTATTACTTCAGGTTACATCTCCATCACAGTGTCCTCTTTCAACCCCATCCAGTCTCGACCTCCAACCCTCTACCCCCATCCCTTCCATCCCACTCCTCCAGAGTGGGATGTCCCTACATATCAGTCCCCCGCCCCAGTTCAGCAGTCATATGAGGGCCAAGAGACTCCTCATACACTGGGGGCCTACAAGGCAGCACCAATAGGGCAAAGTGTCTCATTGACAGGTAACAAAGTCTATGTTCCTGTTCCCTTGATGCATTGACTGTAGTATAGTTATCCTGTACTATATGGCTAAAATCCACTCATAAGTGAATAGATGCCATGTGCATCCTTCTGAGTCTGGGTTAGCTCACTCAGGATGAGCTTCTCTAGTTCCATCCATTTGGCTGCACACTGCATGATTTTGTTGTTTCTGATGGCTGAGTAGTATTCCATTGTGTAGATGTACCATAGTTTTTTTATTCATTCCTCAGTTGAGGGACATATGGGTTGTTTCCATTTTTTAGCTATTACAAATAAGGCTGCTATGAACATAGATAAGGAAATGTCCTTCTGGTTTGGTGAGGAATCATTTGGATGCATACCCCGAAGTGGTATGGCTGGGTCTTGAGGTAGAGCTATTCCAAGTTTTCTAAGATGTCACCAGACTGAATTCCATAGTGGTTGTACAGGCTTGCACTCCCACCAGCAATGTAGAAGTGTTCCCTTTTCTCTACAACCTCGCCAGCATGTGCTGTCATTTGAGTTTTAGATCTTAGCCATTCTGACAGGTGTGATATGAAATCTCAGAGTCGTCTTGAGTTGCATTTCTCTGATGATTAATGATATGAGCATGGATCTTTAGCACCTATGTAAGAAGGTTGGCAATAAAGTATGTACATGTGACCTCTGCATTGATGAGGCAGAGACATGAGGATACTGAGCTTACTGGTCAGATAGTCTAGTCCATCAGTCAGCTCCAGGTTCAGTGAAAAAATAATGTCTCAAAAATTGTAGAACCAGTTAAGGAAAACATCTAATATAGAATTGTTGCGTGCAGATGTTTGCGCACACACACACACACACACACACACACACATGAAGAAAGAAAAACAAGCCTGTAGTGACCTAATGGAATAAGATACTGCAGCTGGCACCATTGCTGTTGTCTTCTGTTCCATTCTGATGCCCATCTCTGAGAGATTTCTGAAAGTATAGTGTTTATTAAGTATAGAGAGTTGAGAATGTAGGTATCGGTTGTGAAGGAACTGGATTGGAAGAAAGTACTTACCAAATTGGAAATTGTTCGGTTCCAATTTGGTAAGCCACAGAGTTGCCTTACCCCCATGGTCACTGGGTATTGTTAAGTCTGACTGAAGCAACAGGGATCAGAAACGCAGCCCCCTCTCTAGCTGCTGAGTGAGAGTCCTGGTATGGACTTATTTCAGCCAGAATGAAGGCACATCTTGTCTTCACTCTGGCCTGCCCAGAGGGGGGCATCTCTCTGCAAACCTCCCTCCCAGGAGGAACATCTTTTTCTAATTACTGCAGACACCCATCAGTGTTGCAGCCACCCTATTGCCCTATTTGCATCCCTGGGAGATTTTAAACCAATTGCATGATAAGTTGGTTTTCAGGAAGAGAAGAGATTAATGGGGCCACAGAAAGATGGATGTGAGCTCAGTGATGCCTTCACGCCCTCCCTTCACACATGCTGGGGCTAGCAGGGATGACCCTGAGTAGAGTTACATATTTTTCACACCTCCTACTAAAACTCAGCAAATGCTTCACTGACTGTTCCCAGCACAATTTTTCTTTCTGCAGAACGTGTTGGGATTATCGCTTTTAGTCACATCACATACAGGCTGGAAGTACTTTGTAGGAGCCCCAAGGGCTGCAACTGTTCAAATCCCTATGGTTGCGAAGGAGCTTTGGGGAAGCAGGGACCTAAAGAGAATGTCGAAGAACTCCACATAGAGAGTGGTTACCATTAATTAAGAGCAGTTTGTAAGACTGAATCAAAGCTGCCATCTCAATGGTTTTGAAAGTCGGGAGGTAAAATACAAGTTTCAACCCCAACACTTTCCCCTTATCCATCTCCTTGAGCCATTTCAGGCCATTGAGTAACATATGACTTTCCCTTAGTCAGTCCTAGATATTATCTGCTGAAATAGCTGTGCTGGTACGGGAGAGAGGTTTCAAAATATGTACCAGATGCACAGCTGCCACCTGAGATGATGCATTATGAATTCAGAGCTGTCATCACCTCTCCACCACCCCTACCCTCACCCCCAAGCACATATTTGTTCATGTGGTTTACACCTGTGGGACTGTGGGATGTGAGACAGGAATCTGATTACTGTTTGGGAGACAACTCTGTCTCTAAAACTGATCCATGTATCTTTGCTTCCCTGGAGAAGCCGGGGAACTCTGGCCAACTCTTCATGTGCTCCAGCTGGATTGGAGCTGTAGCCCAATATTTTTGGAATTTTGTACCAATGACTAACTCTGAGGCTGTCACAGAATGAGTCTTATAATATCTGTTGTCCTCAAACTCTGAGTTTCTGTCCCATGATGGGGCAAACCAAGATTTTTAATTTGTCTGTTAAGGTGCTGTTACATAGTCTGTTGGAATGAAATGGAGAGCTCCAATTCTAAGATCATAGAAGGCAAAAGGCTTTGTCTATTGGTATTTAGTGGGAGAACTCTTACCATTCTCTGAAGAGATATATTCTAGGTTTTAGCAATAGAGGAAATAACAACCACTACCCAAATCTCATGAGGTGAGAAAGAAAAGCAGAAGACCCAAGAGGCTGGTATGGGAATGGAAGTGAGAAATACTAGGCACAATGAGAGGGACCATTTTGAACAACAAAAAAACACAGATTAACAAGATTTCTGCTCACTCGTGGTTTCAATTATATGTAGACATATTTATTGAATTAATATTGACTTATTCCCCTAGACTATAAATTACTAGATTACAAATTCAATGGGGGGTTGTATATTATTGTATTATTCATGTTTACAATCATACCTAACACATAGTAGGCACTAAATAAGGTTCTTATTCCCCTGAAAGACAGATCCTGTTTAAATACACGTTGCACATTGGAATTCTGATTGCTAGCATAACTGCCTTTTCCTCCTAGGGGTAACTCTTGTCTACAGATATGACTGTGGGGTCAATGGATACATTAACCTGAGCATTTGTTATTGTACATGCTGGCTGGTGAATGATTCTGGCCACTGTGAAATATGCTAACCATTTTGGACGCCATTGTTGCCATTATCTTTGTTCTGGATGGAATCTCATCCTGTAACACAGTGGAGCTGAAGATCCTTACAGGCTTCTCTCTTCACTGCTGGAAGAGAGCCAGAGACCCTCCCATCCCCATTCTTGGCTATCTAAGCAGCTGTTTGCCATCAGTGGGCAATTTTGTGTTTCTTTTTGGCTAGATACGCTGAGATTCAAGGTGCACCCTTTGGTCTCACCGAGAATTCTCCAGGTATAAACCATGCCTGTGCCACCCTGAAGCATCTTGAGAAATGGAAGTGGTCTCAGCCTTTGTCAATAACTCATATCCCTAACTAGTCCATAAGTCTAGAATTCGGTTCATATCTTTTTGATTCTTGCTCCCAGTCTCCTGTGTTCATGCATGAATGCACCAAAAGACAGACACCATTGCAGCTTAAACCTTCTTATACACTGGTAAGGTTGGAGTTGAAGTTTGACTTAGAATGTCAGTAAATCAAAAGGTCAGAAGTCAGCTAGTGGTATGGATTAGATGCTCAGTTGTTAAGGCAATAGAAATGAGCGTTTCGGCATTACAAATGTATTGAACACTTCTATTCTGTACAAGCAGGGCTCCCGTCAGCTACTAGCTGGATAAACTACACTTGTCAAAGACACATGACCATAGGAATACCCAGACTTCAAGTCTTCTCACATTTTATTCATGAGATGGATGAATATTAGATGGCTAATTCCACTATTTAGCTGTGCAAGGAGTTTCTCAGTCTTTCCCAGACACAGGAACTGAAATTAGTATACATTTCCACAAATTGCTCTATTTTTGCCTAAATACACTGGAAAGGTAGACTTTCTTTTGCAGTGATGAGGCAGTGCCTTCTCCCACCAGCACCTTGAATGGTAGTTACCCTCTCACCATGCAGAAATGGCCCCTTCAGTGTGTACTGAGGACACTTCCCTGTGGTTTGTGGTGCCCATAGCAACAGATTCTAATTCACACAAGACAGAAAACTGTTCTCTTCCAGGAAGAGATCAAATCTCCTTCCCGAGTGTGATTTCAAAATTTATTAGGACACAATTTAACCCATTAAATCCAGTTATGGCAGGGTTTCTGTTTCACCAATGCAAGCATCTGACCCCCCCAAACTGACTTATGTTAGTTTTAGCTATGT
>CAJQZJ010034075.1:5559392-5621889 GCA_907164525.1 Lophiomys imhausi | reverse complement strand
TGTGTGTGTGTGTGTGTGTGTGTGTGTGTGTGTGTGTGTGTGTGTGTATTTCCAGGTAGCTGTGTCATACCCTCCCTGATATGATAGACTGAAGCTTCTGAACCCATGAGCTAAAACTTTGTCACCACATCCAAATTGTGATAAAACATTTAGCTTCAAAAAGCATCTACTCATGGTAAATCTAATTTTATTTTAATTCCCACCGATGTCACAGAATTCTTGGTTAGGAGATTCAGCCTGCTTCTCTCCAACATCTCCAGAGATGACAACCTCATTACCTCCAAAGAGAACTGGTATTGAGATTAAATTGAGTGGGACAAAACTTAACTCTAGACTGAGTGAGATGGCTCAGAGGGTAAAGGCACACTTGCCGCCAAAGCTAGTAATCTGAATTGTGTGTACAGAGCCCTCACGGTGGAAGCAAAGAGCCAATTCTCCCACTAAATTTTCAATTTTTTTAACAAAAAATAAAATAAAATAAACTTTGACTCTAGTTAAAGCTGTGACTATTAGCCTTTGAATTAATACTGTGATATTTCACTGAATCCCAAAATGAATTGTAGAAGGAGAGGAGAACATCGAATCACAGGATTATCTGGTATTTAGGGCCCACTTTAAAAAACATTAGAAAATCAAGCCCAAAGGTCACACACTCAGTTCTCTGCTCTCCCTCCTCAACTCTTTTCTACCCTCCTAGGTTTATCCTCCCCTTCCCCCTCCTCCCCTCCTCTCTTTCTTTAACCCTTCTGTTCTTTTCTCTTTTTCTTTTGTCTTTTGTTTCTTTTGCTCATGACAAAAAAAAAAAAAAATTCTTCCCCAATTCTGTCTCTTAGTGCTCTGGCCACAGGCAGCTTGGCTCTTCCTCATTCCCAAGTCCTCAAATCTCAGGAGAAGACTTGTTGGTCTGATTCTTTTCAGGTGTATCCTCCAGTGTATTCCATATGGGAAATCAATGTCCCAGAAATGGGGAGCTAAGGTGCTAAAAAACACCTTTTTAGGTACCCAACATGGCTTTTACCCCCCAAGTTTACAAATATCATCTATAACAGGGAGCTGACTCCTCCCTTTGTTTAATTTCCTCCAGACATTTCAATTTTCACTTTAACATGATTCTAAAAAAAAAAAAAAACTATTAAATCCACCCACTTAATCTCTTCTCCTCCAGGCTAAACAGCCCTGGTTCCTTCAACACTTCCTGGCCTGACATGATTTTGAGCCCTTTCTTTGTCCTGGTCACTCTCTCTGGACAAGCTCCAGTATGTCACTTAAAAATTGGCACCCAGAGCTGCAAGCAATAAATGTTCCAGATGTTGATGAGTCTACAGAGCCAAGAGCAGCACTAAGCAAGCCTCACACCCTACACATATGTGCACTTGTGCACTGAGTACACTACAGAGTCAGCGCAATTCTAGCTTACAATCCTTGAACAGAGCGTCCACATGCTTGATGGATGGTTTGTAGTGAGCCCATCCCAGCTCCCTTCAAGGGAGTGACTGCTAATCCCATGACCCCCTCCTTCCACAAATATTTTTATCAATCCCAGGTTGTAAATGTATCTTGTTAGTATGGCCTGGTTATCATAGGCTGTCAGAACTTTTCTTTTTGCAGAAAGGTCTCATGTTGCGTAGGCTAACATGGAACTCACCATGTGGTTGAACTTGACCCTACCTCTCAACTGCTGGAGTTGAAAGGATGCAATACCATCATGTTGGAATTTTTATTTTGTCCCTGCAAACACTAGCTGTCTCTCGGCTGAAAGTGTGACAAGCATGCCTTCCTTATCTATAAGCATGTTGAAGAGATCTAGTTAGAATTCCAGGGTATAAGAACAAACTGTTGAGAAATTCCTTAGTGTGAATTTGACTCCACTAACAGCTTTCTTTCCATTGACTGTTTAATAGCTTTACTGGAATACAACTTCACAATGTTTTGTTCACAACTCTAATTTTCTTTTAAAAGTATATGAAATTAAATCTGAAAACTCTCACTTTTAGAAAACACTAGAGCCAGGTGTAGTGGCTCACACCTTTAATCCCAGCACTGGGGAGGCAGAGGCAGGCGGATCTCTGCAAGTTCAAGGCCAGCCTGGTCTACACAGTGAGTCCAGGACAGCCAGGTCTACACAGAGAAACCTTGTCTCAAAAAAAAAAAAAAAAGCAAAGCAAAGAAAAACCCAAACAACAACAACAACAACAAAAGCACTAGAAAATGAAACCCAACAGCGCCTTGTAGGATTATCCAGCATGGCCAAGTGAGGCTTGTCTTAGAATCAGCAAAAAGAAGGGAATCAATGTGTTACATGCTAATATCAGGGAAAAAATTTTTTTCTGGACATAGCAGGCTAGTTGCCCATATGAACTCACAACAGTTGACACATTGTGTACAAGACCTGCACAAACTAAAGCCAGATAAAATTCCAACATGGATCAAGAAGTGGAGACAGGACATAGATACCTCCTGGAAGAGGAAGAGTCAGTTTTGTTTAAGGTGCTTCTCCTAATGGATTAACCATACTCCAGTGAAGGCTACACATCTAAGAGCAAGTAGACAACTCAAATTGATCTTGATTGGGCTAAATTAAAAAAAAAATCCAACAAAGCTGGATGGGTTGGAAAGAGGAGCTAGATCTGGAAGAGGTGGGGAGAAAGAGATGAATATGATCAAAATACATTGTAGGAAATTCTCAAAGAACTAATGAAAATTGATAAAGCAAAAGGAAAAGAAATGAGCATCAACAAAAAGAAATAAGACATTCATTCCATGGAAAAAAGATAAAAGCCAGATAAAATTCCAGCATGGATCAAGAAGGTGGGGACAGGACATAGATACCTCCTGGGAGAGGGAAAATCAGTTTTGTTTAAGGTGCTGCTCCTAATGGATTAACCATGCTCCAGTGAAGGCCACACAGCCAAGAGCTAGTAGATAACACAAATTGATACAATGTTCACTGTATTTAGAGATGAAATAATCTAATATAGATCAAAGTCCAAGGGCTTTATGAAAGTAAACTAGACTTAATAAGTAACCCCCCCCAAAAAAAAACAAAAAACTTCAGGGTACAAGACAACACACAAAACTTAAGTGTATTTCTGTCCAAAAGACATTAAGAAAAGGATTCAACTATAAAGGTGATAAGAAAAGTAAGTTACCGAGAAATGTGTTTAAACAGTGGAGTGAAAAGCGTACACTAGAAATGGCAAAGCATTGTTAAAATGAAGTGAAGAACTAAATAAAAGGCAATAAGACCCTTGTTTGCAGATTAGAAATTTAATGATATTCTTAAATAATTTTTGCTAGTGTGTACTAATTATACAAAATGGTTAGTTTTGTTGTGATATTTTTATTAATGTATATAATGTACTTTGATACTACTCATTCCTCTACTAAAGGGTTAATATTACTAAGATTGCAATGCTCTCCAAAGGATTTGATGCACATACATATGTATGACTCATATATATTATTTTTGTTTGTTTCCAGAAATGAAAAATATAGTTTTCAAATAACCTAAAGAATCTAATGTAGTTTATTAGAAACAAAATTTTGAAAGAACTAAGTTGAGAGACTCAGGTTGAAGAAGCAGCTCAATTGGAGAATGTTTGCTGAGCTTGCCTGAAGTCTTTGGATTCAGACCCAGTTTTCTATAAACAAGGTGTGGTAATGCCTACCTCTAATCCCAACACTGAGGAAGTGAAGCAGGAGGACAAGAAATTCAAGATCATCCTCAGTTACAAAGCAAGATCCAGGCCAGCTAGGGCTATAATGAGGTCCTGTTTCAGAAAGAACAAAGAAAACAATAATACCAATAACAACAAAATTATTAATCTGGAGGGCTAGAGAGGCGGCTCAGCAATAACAACAAAATTAATCTGGAGGGCTAGAGAGGCGGCTCAGCAGGACTGTGCCTGTCTTAGGTTGGAGCACAGTCATACTTCCCTTACTTGTCTTAAGCTATTCCAAAATCAAGTTTGAAAAGCCTGTTTTAGGTCGGTGAAGTGACTGACTAAAACACTTACCTGTCATTGGCTAGTCAGCCCAAGCCTGTGCAGAGAAAAAAAGTTAACAAGTATATATATTTTTTCTTTTGAGGAAGCCATATCTCCACCTGAGGGGATCTTACAGCGTTGCATGATACATGGCCAACAATACCTTAAAGGTAGATGCATTAAATGCCTGCTGTTGAACTCTATGTTTAAGAATACAGTTGCAACAAGAGTAGAAAAACAATACCATCAATAACATAAATGAAGACCCAGGAAGGGTTAAACAAGTTTCCAAACTTAACTAAAAAGGGTGGAATCAATATCTGAAATCTCCACCAGTATGCTGAATACACATCACAGAAGTACCAGTCACCATATATGGACTTATTAACTCTACTTTAAGATTACAATGGCACTCTCTGAGCTCCAAATGGTCAGAGGCTGTGAGAACTACAGACTAAGAAGAACATATACCCCAAGGCAGAGGCAGGTTCAATGGAAAAGATCCTTCCCCAATTAGGAAAGGACAACCAAAAAGCATAGAAGAGAGCAGTGACTTCCCAGACCTTGAATTGTTCAGGACCATAAAGTTCTTAAGTCTTCCACATCTTCCTGCTGTGGTGGATGATAAAACACAAGACCTCGGCAATGGACCAATTGCCTGAGACCAGCACAGAGGTGTCTACCAGGTGAGGCAGGGAAGTCAATCCCAAAAAATCCATTGCTAGAATAGACAACAGACAGTACCAGTGCCTTGGGAGAGGAACAAAAGCCCATAAATCTTCTCTAGTTCTTGTCAGAGTTCCCATCATTGTCAGGAGTACTATCAGTCTCTGAATGGGATTCCCTGACATCACTTTGTCAAATCTCTCTGGCAACCAGTGAGCAGCATCATTGTCCTGCAAAAAAAACACAAACAGACCTTGACTCCATATAAGAACAAGGTTGGGCCCAGGCCACTGATTATTCAAAGAATTTCATCACTTAACAGTGGCATAAGTATATTGAGTGTCAGGAAGCATGGTAGAGACAGATAATTCTTTCATAACTGTGGCCATGGCCAGTCCTTGCTGGCATGAGGGCCCAATGACCACACATAAGCGAATGCATATGAACAAATCAGTTTTAGCCCTGTAAGGGCGAATGGCTGCCTTACAAGCAGTGTTGGCATTCTCATAAGCAAGTTGTTTAACAAAGGAAATACTGCTATTCGGGTCTCCAAAAATTCTTCCTGCAGTTTTCAAAAGTCTGTCTACAAACTCCTGATATGGTTCATCTGGGTCCTGCCTAATATTAGACAAGCTAGTACTTCAGTCCCCCTTCACAGGCAACCCCAGTAAGATTTTCTTACCGCAGGGCTATCTGTGGAAACATAGCAGGTGGATAATGAGTCTGATTGTTATTTCCTTCAAATCGACCTTCTCCCAGTAGCATTTCCAAGCCCCACTCACCATTACCTGATTGCACATTGAACACTGCAATTCTTCTAGCATTCTCTCTAAATTATTAAATAATCTCCTCCTGACAAAGACACTTTGGCTACTGTTTACACTCCCCAGGCAGGCCAGCCAGGATTACCATACCTGGGAACCTACTCTTCTAAATCTGCTTCCTCAAATGAAATTTTTGCTATTTCTGCACAAAGGCTCCTATGAGGATTGCTGAGGTCAGATGAGCCCGAGGGAGCAGACAGACCAGCTAAATCTGACTGTCTATTTGATTTTTCTCTCCCCCTTTATTGATTCTAGACAGTCATGGACTTCACTTAATTTTTCATGTGGGATTCCCTAATAGCAGCATTTACAATATCCCACAAAGAGAGCATAACTTCTCCCACTTCTTTCTCTTTTAAAATTTGCCCTACTCTTTTTTAATGCTTACTATTTAACATCCCGCTCTCAGGGAACCAGGGACAATCAGTTTCTACAACATCTAGAAATTCTTCTAAAGTTCTCTCTCTCTCTTTTCTTTTTAAACCCACTCCTTGTGTCTGAATCAAGCCTTTTCTCCTTTACTACTGCTTTGTCCCATATTGCGCTGTCCACAACACTCACTGATTTCTCCAGCGGGCAACTAGAGAAACACTTCCACTTTGCCATTGTGGGGCCCCAAATCACAGTGTTCCTCAGCACGTCCTCCGTTACCAGGTTCTCGAGTTTTGGCACCATCTGTAGTCACTTGCAACTACTGACTGCACCACCTGTACAGGGGGCTGGGAATTGGAGAGACAAAGAACACAGAGAGAGACACCAAGACAGCGATCTGATCAAGGTGACAAACTTTACTGAAGGTTCAACTGCTTACATAGGCTGAGAGCAACAAGTCCATGGGGAAAACAAGATCGTCAGAATCACACTTCCACCTCATTACAGAGTCCAACAACAAGCAGAAGTGGAAAACAAAAGCATCAGAATCAGGAAGGCACAGCAAGTAACAGCTGTATGGAAAGTCCCAGGTAAAAGGCCAAACTACGTCACTCAGATGCAGGTTAAGTGCTTGACAACAAACAAATCTCTAAATGGCTGCTCTGTAAGGGGGCTGCATCACTCAATGACTTTAAAGTTCTATACTTAATCAGTTTCCATCTTTGCATTACCAACATAAAAACATCTTCTTAGACCTAGAACATCCTTTTAATTCCTAAACAACTTAAATCTTAACTGTGAGACTGTAACTATGTAGTCTTCAACCACATTAGAAACTGGAGAACGATAAATATATCTGAGTATACAGCAAGTGCAGAGCCAGCAGCTTCCAAAACTAAGAAATGACAGACCACTGGCTGCTTAGACAGTCCCCAAATTCTCTCAATACATTGGAGCATATATCTTCAGCCTTTTGGCCCAGTGTCTGACAAACATTAATTGTAAAGAAAGAATTATGAAGGACTTGCCTACCATGTCTTGGCAGAGCTAGGCTGTCGACTTATCTGCTTCCAAGTTTTGTTCTTTTTGGACAGCATTCTGTCTACAGTTGAAGCAAGGGATTTTTCCTGCCCAGTGACAAGGTTGCCACTAATGCAGCCATCTCCAAATGGAGATTCTTTGATGCTCATCATCTACTTGGAGTAGAATGGGGGGTGCTGTCAGGAGCTGATATGTCTCAATATCAAAAAATCTTAAGTTAAGAAAACATCTTTGAATGCCATGTTCTACAGATCTCTTGAGGTTTTTGAAGACCACCTATCTATCTCTGTATATTTGGATAAGCAAATATTGCTTGTCTCTTAGCAACTTGGTTTCTGATTACCTTAGAAAACATCTATGATACACTATGCTAGTACCTAACAAAATGACATGTTTGAATGACTATTAGTTTGCATTTCTTAATTATCCTAAACAGTTTGTGACAGTTGTTATCTAAAGGCTAAAATTTCACATTGCATTTTTAAATGTTTATTTATTACTTCAAGTTACATATCCACCACAGTCCCCTCTCTCCACCCATCCTGGTCCCACCCTTCCACCCTCACCCCCATCTGCCATCTATCCTATTCCTCCTGAGTGGGTTGCCCCTACATATCAGCCCCCCCTCAGTTCAACAGTCATATGAGGGCTAAGAGCTTCTTCTTGCACTAGGGGCCTATATGATAACTCCATTAGGGAAAAGTGTCCCACTGATAGGTAACAAGGACTATGTTCCTGTTACTTTTGGTGTATTGGTTGTAGGATAGTTATCCTGTACTATATGGCTAAAATCCAATTATAAGTGAATAGATGCCATGTGCATCTTTCTGAGTCTGGGTTAGCTCACTCAGGATGAGCTTTAAGTTGACCTTCAGGTATTTTAGATGTGATAAGAAAATCACAGACCACAGAAGCAACAATAAGCAAATAGGTCTACAATAAACTCCAAGGTTTTTGCATAGTAAATAATCAATAAAATGAAATGTAACTCATAGATTAGGAGAAAATGTTGGAAATCACACATTTTTAAAAAGTTGTTATCTAAAATATAAAATAAATGCATACAACTCAGTAACAAATTAAATCCTCAAATAACCCATTTAAAATGTAGACAAGGGAGTAAGTTGTTTTCCAGAAAAGACACACACACACACACACACACACACACACACACACACATATGTATATATATATACATATATATATAATATTTAAAAATATATATGTAATATTTATTGCACACAATATATATGTAATATATTGCACACATAATATAATAGTATATAACACATATTACCATGTATTATATATGTAATATGTATTACATATATAGTAATATGTAAATTTCTCCAATATCAATAATCATTCGAGAAATGCAAATTTAAATATCACAGTAAGATATATTCACACTTGTTAGGATTTCTGCCATAAAAATATAAGACATCCGTGTTGGAAATGGCATAGAGAAAAGTGGATTTTGGGCACAGTTGATAGTAGTATAAACTGGTTAGTCTCTATTGAAATAAATATGGCAAGTCACAAAAAATTAAATATTGGTAATCTTCTGGATATGTACAAGAAGGCAATCAAGCCAATACCTCAAAGAACTATCTGGATCATCACAATGCAACATTATCTATGATAACTCAAATATGGAGCAAACTAGATGTCTATCTATAAATCAACAGGCTTTAAAATATGATACACATACACAACAGAATGCTATTTTTCTTAAAGAGAAAATATGCTATTAAAAACAATGCAGGTGAACCTTATCAGATATTTTATTAAGTGAAATAAATCAGACATAAAGGCAAATATTGTGTGACTGCACTAAAATCTAGAATCCAAAAGTGTTGCATTCATAGAAACAAATAACGGAATGATATGTTTCAGGAACTGGGGATGATATGGAGAGATACTGGGAACAGGTTATAATTTTTCAGGTTTCTATTCTTTTTATTTTATTTTTTTATTTTGTGAATTTCACATCATGTACCCTGTTCCCTCTCATCTCCCACCTCCCTTCAGACTCATCCTCCACCCTTGAAACCTCTCCTAACATAAAAAAAATCTGTTCATGGAAGCTGTAGTGTGTCTCAGTGTGTCCCAGAATATTCCATTGTATCTACACTTTTTTGCTTGGAAATGTTCATTATAATGATTCCTTGGTCTGGTATGAGGCCTTTGGCTTCTGTTGCTTTGTCATATTGGAACCTTACTGGGACTCCTTTCAGATATACTGCTGTCCTGTGTCATGGAGGTCCTGGAGCCTTGGGCCTGTGGCACTGGCCTCTTCATCTACTCCAACAGTTCATCCATGGGGTTTATGTTGGTGTGGGCCAACTCAAGGCCCTGGTTTTAGGTCTGCAACCCCTATATCCAGGGCCGGTTACACTGTTCTACCCAGGTAAGATGTAGAGCCTGTTCTCTTGAGTGCTACAGCAAATAAAGGGGTGGGCCAACTCTCCCACCTGCTACCTGTGTCCAGGGCATCAGAGAGTGGAGGGGATCTCTCCCTAGCCAACATCACCACATAGCAGACAGAAGGCAGGCCTGGCTCTCCCACACTCACACCCTCAGGGCTGGTTCACACACAACCCCCACATCCAGGGCCAGCAGTAGTGTGCTGTCTAGGTGAGGAGAAGTGCCTGCTCTCTAGAGTGCTACAGCAGGTAAGCGGCAGGACCAGGACCAGATCTCCTCTCTGCCACTGGCGGTGAGTGCAAAAATGATGGGAGGGGATCTCTTCCTTGACAATACAACCACAAAGCAGAGAAAAGTCTGGGTTGGCTCTCCCACACTCACACCCTTGGGGCTGGCTCACCCACAACATCCACATCCAGTACCAGCTGTACTGTGTTTCCCAGATGAGGTGTAGTGCCTGCTCTCCCACATGCTGTAGCCTGTGAGAAGCAGGGACAGCTCTCCTGCTCTTGTGACCTCATCAAGGTCAGATCTCCTGTCCACCACTGGTGGTGAGGGCAAAAGGGAAGGGAGGGGCTCTATTCCTTGCCAACACCACCACAAAGCAGAGAAAAGGCAGGATTGGCTCACTCACACTCACACCCTCTGAGCTGGCTTACCCTCAACTCCCATGTCTACATGTGACATAGCAGCCACATCTACAATGGCTCTAGGGGCAGTAATTTTTCAGGTTTAAGGATGAAGTGGATGCTATCAGGGGGATCCTAGGTTTGACCTGTACCTAATGAACTGAGGGTGGCTGATATGTAGGACACCCCACACTGGAGGAGTAGGATAGGTGGGAGAGGGGGTACAGGGTGGGAGAGTGGGACCTGCAGGGGTGGAGGGAGGGGGCTGTGATAGAGATTTAACTTGAATTAATACATAAACATTAAAAAAAAAAGATGAAGCGGATAGGCTACTTAGTGCTCAAGTGAATCCCCTAATATTTGGAACAGGGACTATCTCTAATTTGGACAAGGTTCCTCCCTCTAGATCCTATTTTCCTAGCAGAACTGCCTTGTCTTGCCTCAGTGGAAGGGGAGGCAATTAGTCCTGATGCAATTTGATATCCCAGAGTGGGTTGGTACTGGGTTTGGGAGGGAGCAGTATGGGGCAAATGGGTGGGAGGAGGGAGAAAAATGGCAACTGGAATGGAAAATAAACAAAGTAATAAAAAATAAAGAATGATTTTCGGTAGATTTTTGAGATAAGTTTTACGTATGTCTCAGGCTAGCCTTGAACTTGTTATGTATATAGCTGATGCTAGTGTACATAGTACATTTGACTTCCTGGTGCTTCTTCCTCTTCCTCCCAAGTTTTGGGATTATAGCCATATACATTTGGTACAAATGTGCAGTTTAACATAGGCAAATATTGGATATCTAATGTGACTATAGGAAATAATGTGTTATTTACCTGAAATTTGGTAGGAGAGCAGATTGTAAGCTTTTCTAACACACACACACACACACACACACACACACACACACACACAGAGAGAGAGAGAGAGAGAGAGAGGATAATTGTGACTGATGTGTTAATTTTATTGTAGTAGTCATGACAGAGCATGTATGTGTGTGGGTGTGTTGTTGTTGTTGTTATATACATAGAATATGCACAATTTATCAGTTGAATACATTTAAATAAAAACTAAAATGTAAAACTGTCACCATAGCCACTGCAGTACTTTGCATTCCCATCGGCCGGCACTGAGTTTGGCTTTCTGTATTTTGACAACCTTACCAGGATTGGGACTGATGGTGTGCTGCAGAATCTCTGTTGTTTGCCATAAGTAGGTACTTAACAAATGCAACTTAAAAGAAAGAGCGATTCATTTTGGCTTACAGTTTTCTGAGGATTCAATCCATCACTTCAAGCCAGGAGTGGAGAATAATGTACATCACAGTGGCTAGGAAGCATATAAAAGGAGAAAACACAGAGGAGACTGTTTGATACTATGCCATTTTAACAAAATGATAGTAGTAGCAAGTTCACCTCTGGAGCCTGTGAATTCCAAGACTATGGGTTTTTGGTCAGATTTGCAGTACCATGAATGGGTTTCCTCTTGTAGAATGGATCAATTATAAGGCAGATAGTTGCCTTTATAACATTTGTGACAATAGTGTACCCATAGATATGACTTGTTACAGTAGTCTTTATTTCAGTTCATAGGGTTTACAGCTAGAAATAATTACTCATGATCCCCTCTCCTTAGCACCTTCCAGTACAATGAGAGCTAGTCCATATGGAGGAAGCTTCCTAGTTAGTGTTGACTTAATTTCTCCATGTTCTGTGACCAGCGTGCGAGGTGTCTTTAGCAGCAGAGTCTTATCCTCAGTGTCTGGTGGGTAACCAGGAACAATGGCAATAGCCTTTATTGTTTGTGGGTGTTCAGGACTCCTCTGATAAGAACTTGAGAGGAGGTATCTTATGCCTGGCACTGAACTTTTTGTTTGTTAACTTATGGATTCTGTAATGAGCACAGTCCTGTATGTAGGGAAGTCCGGTTAAGTTGTTTTATATTAATATATTTTATATCACATATAAACTATATAACACATCAGTATGTACTAGCTGCCTATAGCTATAATTTATATTTTACTATTAAATAGTAGGTTTCCATATGGCTTTTTAAACCTCCTTCCCTATTACTTCCCCTCCCCGTTCATATTATCTTTGTTTACTGTCTCTCCTCCATTAAGACCCTTCTTTACCCTCTGCCAATGGTCTCCTTCTAGTTTTCACTGTAGAAGTCATTATTTCTTTATTCTGAGGTATAATAGAATCTTAAATCATTTAAAAAAACGAATTTTCAAGAATTTTTGGTCTTTATTTTGATTAAAACAACGATTAGACAAAAACCAAAAACAATAACAACAGCAACAAATACAACCAACCAATCAAATCAAACCAAACAAAAATCAAACCTAGGTTTTATCCAATGAAATGTCAGATTCAACTATGTAAATGAACTTCTCAGGATGGCTACAGCAGGGACCATGTCAGCATTTAGATAATCATCAGTCAGAACACTCTGAACCCTTCTGGAAGTGGCAGAGGTTTTAGTTTCTGAGCAAGTTTTAAGACAATCACACTGTAAAGGACAGTAAGTGAAGCCACTCTGAGGGCTGGTTGTTATGTCTCTTTTGCAAAGGGTAGCTGGATACTTTCCCATCTCAAATATCTGGGGGTCCTGGGGGATGGGAGCTGAGGACTGCTACCTCAAGGAATGTAGACCTATCCTTTCAAGGGATAATAGGATTTACGTAGCTTTGGCTTTGAAAGTCCTCATTTCACTATATTTGAATATGGAATATTCCCAAGTTTCCTGGGCAGATGAAGTGAATGTACAAGAAACCTACTGTATATCCACTACCTGAGGTGAATGATCATACCTATGGATCTACTGGACACCTGGACAGTTAAGGAAAGGCACGGAGATTCCAGGTGATTGAGCTCTGAAATGATAGGCTTTCAAAAGGTCTTCTTTCTTGAACATAACTGAACACAGAAAATAGTTGTTTCTATACTATTGACTATGATGTTGAGATTCTAGGAATTTTGCTTTTGTACTATGAAAACAATAGTAGTCATTCTCTAAATATAATTAACCCTGGAAAGACAGAAGAGGAACAATTTTTATGTCATAAATAATAATGATGAAATTATTTCCCCATCCTTTTTTCCCTTCTTTATAAACAATCACACTACCAATCCACACTCAGTTGATGAGAATGTAAGTTTCTGTTACGAAAAATTGTGCAGAGATACTCAGAAAATAGAAACACAACTATCCTATGATCCAGCAATCCTCTTTGGGAATATACCCAAAGGAAATAAAATTGGAGTGATTATTACACGATTGGTGCAACATTGCTCACAGTGGCCAAGGTATGGAAACAACCTAAGTGTCCACTGGCTGAAATACTAGTCTTGCAGAAGAGGGAAATCTGACTTTTGTGAAAATATGGCTGAAATTGTAGAACACTACGCTAAGTGAAACAATCCAGTACAGAACAACAAATATTTTACAATCTTTTCACCCATAACACCTGAAAGAGTCAACCAAGAGAAGAGAAGAGAAGAGAAGAGAGGAGAGGAGAGGAGAGGAGAGGAGAGGAGAGGAGAGGAGAGGAGAGGAGAGAAGAGAAGAGAAGAGAAGAGAAGAGAAGAGAAGAGAAGAGAAGAGAAGAGAAGAGAAGAGAGGAGAAGAGAAGAGAGAAGAATGGTTACAAGAGCTTGGGAGGATACAGAAAGACATTAGTTGAAAAGTACACTATTTTAGCAATGCAGAGCAAGTTCAGAAGATCTAATATAGATCAACTAGATAATACCATGTGACAGCATTTTGTCTGAGAGCAGCTTTTTAAATGTTCTCAGTATACACAAAATGTTACCAATGTGAGGTGATTAAATGGCTTGTAGGTGGCATTCCCTTCACAATGTATGTGTATATATACAGCTGTGTTATACAGCTCAAGGATCTGTGATCCTTTTTACAAATTGTATCACAAAAACAAAACAATTTTATTTTAATTTTTTAAAATTTAAAAAACAAAAATTTTAAAATATCAAGGCAGGTGTTCCATCTTTACTGAAGTGTAAAAGAATCAGGGAAATCTGTTACAGAGTTGACTTCTGTAAAGCTTTTAGGAATTTTATGTAGGGACAATCACGATTATGACATTGTCCAACTTATTTTAAGGATTTGTTCATTCACAGAAAATGATGTTAACCTTGAATATGGCCTAATAGCAAGGGATCAAATGTCATTCTCCAGAACTGAAGCATGCTAGCTCTGGGTTTATCATTGAGATGATAGTGAGTAATATGGAAATTGTTCCTCAATGCTAGAGACATGCTGTCTGCTAGTGACCGTGGAGTGTTTTAACTCCTTTTGGTGCCTCCAGACCTTGTCATCAGCCTGACTGTTGGACATTGATTAGCTAATAATAATTTAGCAGCTAACACAGACAGACTTATTAGACTCTGTCAGAAACTAGAATAATTACTACACACAAATTCAGACCATCTGTCCTGTAACAGAGTGTGTCCTTCCACAGGTTTTTATCTTGCCTTTTCAGTGATAAATTATTCTATCACATTCCCAATAAAGCACTAGAGAGGCAAGGTCAGGTAGCTGAGAAGCCTCCAATTTTATGCAGTCTCTGTTTCTGCGGATTATCACCATCCCTAAAGCAGAGGGCCATCTCTTTTCCTACTGGCCTGACAAGCAGGAATGCTATTAACTGAGTTATAGTGGGGGCATTATTCAAGGCCTGTCCATTCATACAGGTGGCAGGAAGGAGGAAAGGGAGTGTGGACAGTGCAGGAGAATGGCTCCCAAACATGACATTAGCAGAATCACATCAAGAGTTGAGGAGAGACAGATGCTTCAGCCTCAAAATATGTGGGAAGAGAGAGGATGCTGGTACATTTGTGCTGAAGTAACACACCACATGGACTGCTCAGTGGCTTGTGCAAACACTTGTGCTCACATTTTGTGAGGGCCATGGTTTGTGGTGACTCTGCTGGACTTGCCTGGACTTGAGCTGGAGGCATGTGTTCCAGAATCCAGGCTGAAGGAGTATACATAAGTAGGGCATGCCGTTCTCATAACTGAGGGCAGAAGCTTAAAGGATGCCAAGCCTAACCATGCCAACTCATCTCAGGATTCTACGCTGGTGTGTCATGCATCATATCCACTTAGAATTCATCGACTAAGGCAAATCCCTGGACACACCCAGTGTTTGGCCAGAAAGGACTAACCTCTTTTTATAGGAAAGGAAGACATATGTGACAGGTTTTAGTATACCAAGGGAGACAACTAATTTTAAACAATTACTATTGGTTATTGTACCTGAGTATACAGCTTTAAAAAACCTCCTTATTAGAAGGTAATTGGCCCCCCTGATCCCAGAAGTGTTTATGCCTCTGTGACAAGTGAACTTAGTAGACTTCAGTGAACAGGGTGAACTTATTAGGGCTCAGTGAAGTTCAACCTCTTACACCATTAACAGGCATGTCCAACACCCAGTGGAGTCTGAGTCTTCTTGGAGTTTTTACAAATATGTTTATAACCTTTATCTCTTGCAATTGCTATAATTACCTATGAGGTGACTGTTGCTGTTTCCACTTTTCACATACCAGAACTGAGCCTTGAGGACGTTGAATGGTTCAGTGCCTGATGGTAAACAGGTCTAGAAAAGAGTGGAGTAGAATTGTTCTTGAGCCTGTCTGTTTCCAGACCTCTTCCTTTTATGAAAGGTTGTTTCCTGCACACCAACCATGCCATTAACGTGACTTCCTCTCTAAGTTGTGTTTGCACACACATTACGATCTGTAATGTAACTGTTAATCAGTCCATTCATTTAGCAAATACTTACTGAGCCCTTATCACATCCCAGCAGTATTCTAGGCACTGAGTATGCAACATGAACAGAACCAAAAACTCTTGCTTACAATCCATCCAAGAGACATGAATGTCAGACAATTTAACAAACACACTAGTCAACAACCATTGGAATGTGTGGTGTGGGGTTAGTGCCACCAGGAAAGATTATAGACTTTCAGCATGGTCATAGGAGCCATCCATGGACACATATCATAGGAAGGAAAACTTTTAACAAAATGAGGAAAAATGCTTAAGCAATTTTGAAGGCAAAATATTTCTAGAATCTCCCTCAAATCACTCCCATGTTTCAAAATATAAACAGTAAATTTTTGGACTTTATGAGATCAAACCACCATTTTTTGATATGTCAATTACTAAAATGACTCAAGTGGCTATTCCAAATAATTCAGTGAATACGATTAGTAAAAGTAAGTAAAAGCAAGCACATTCTTCTTTATTTCTAATGACATTTTAATATCCCAAAAAGTATACAAACTACTATACTACAACCTAACCTTAGAGTAAAGAACACTTTCTTATATTGGCAAGACAAGCATCTTCATGTGTATCATATTTCAATAAGGCATTATATTCAATACTGCATATTTCCACATTTTGTAGTTTACTCTGTCTGTCTGTCTGTCTGTCTATCTATCAATGTAGAGTATGCTTGTGTGTGTAAGTATGTTCATGTACTTCTGGAGGCCTGAGGACTCCTACTGTCATTCTCAATTATTCTTTGTGTTGTGTATTTAATTAGAGTTTCTTACTGAAGCTAGAGTTCACCAATTTGGCTAGTCTAAGTGCTGAACATGCTTTAGCCATCTCCTGTCTTCACCTACTAAATGCTGGGATTGCAGATAGACCTCCATACACCTGAGTTTATGTGTTCTGGGGATCCACATTTTGATGCTCACACTTGAACAGCACTGTACTGACTGAACCCTCTCTTTAGGTCATTTTCTTATTTTTGATGGATACATAATTGTGTATATTTGGATTCCCAGTTACGACTTTCTCATTTCTATTAAGATTCCTTTTCCCTTGAGGAAAATCAAGAAGAGGCCACATTGTTGGGATGCCCCATTTATTTGACAAATACAAATTAAGCACTTGTTATAGGCCAAGTGCACACACAAGGAGGAACTGGACTTACAGGAACAGACAAAATCTCCTTGCCCTGTGGAGCATATCATCCAGCTAAATAGAGACAAATAAATAATTAGCCACATGCTTGACTTTTTGAGGATTGTGTGTGGTATTTTAGAAATGAAGATATAGATGGGCCTTTGGTCTGAAGACGTTTAGAGGCTACAAGCCCTGGGGAAGCTGCTGAGTATACAGGCATACTGACATGGTTGTTAGGTGTGGGCCCTGTGCACATCCCACATTGGCAAGTTGTTTGGGAGATGTTGCACTTCTGGCCCCAGCAAGTGTAATCTGTCAGTCAGTATTTCTGTCCAGTGCTCAAATGTGGTTACAGGCTCTCTAAAGGGAGCAGGGCACGATCGATCATTGCAGAATAATTTGTTTGAGGAGGCATTGTGGGCCACAGCTGGAAATGAGCACATTAAGAGTGACAGGAACTTGGCAGTCAGAGTCTGAAACTCTGAATCTTGCTTTTCAACCACAGCAAGTGGGATGGCTGGGCACTCCTTAGACAGCCGTGCCTCCCTATTCTGACTCTCTTGCATTGCGTCAGCTCTACACCCACTCTAGAGCCAAGCCAGATAGGACACCCCTATTTCATTCCATCAAAAGTAGGTTTGATGAACTTCCATTACAAAGGTAAGATTTATTTTCAGTGTCTGAAGATTATAGAATAAATCATTATTAATTCTAGAGTATTTATTTTTAGTAGCTTTGGTCATTCAATAAAGACTATACAAGCAGAAGAAAAAAAATCCTATTTAAAAACCTCAACGAACTTTAACCAAGTACTTGGTCGTTAAACTCTATGCCTGAAGTGTAGCCATTAACTCAGAGAAAGAAAAAATGAGAATGTGGATGCTAGGGACCCGCCTCAGAAGCTGGTAGTTTTACGTCTCAGACAGAAGTTTCCTAATGTCTGGAATGTCTGTGATATTCAGTTGGACATGGTTATCTAGTAGCTACTTTATGCTGTGTGTACATCACACTGCAAGCTGTACATATATAAATAATATTTAAGCTTTTCTATACCTCGGAAATTCATGCTATCATAACATGAAGTACCTAGGAAGCTGGGATTCAGGGGATTTAAATGATTGCCCCAGGTCAGAGCTGAGAGTCACATTCAGGTTTGTGGGTTCTTTTTACTAGTTCAAACATAAAGTCTTCAGGTTACCTTGCACTAGTAGAAAACAATGATGCAGCCACTGTTCCTCTTGGTAATACCGTGGGAGTAAAACTTCAGAAGGAGTTCACTCTCTTTATTGTACTATACTACATTTCACTTTTTAAAGTAAGGGGCAGATGGCTATTGTGTAATACAAGGGGAATGATTCCTCACCAAACCACAAGGACGTTTCCTCATCTATGTTCATAGCAGCCTTATTTGTAATACCTAGAAACTGGTAACAACCCAGATGTCCCTCAGCCGAGGAATGGATTAAAAAAAAAAAAAAAAAAACTGTGGTAACTCTACACAATGGAATACTACTTAGCCATCAGAAACAATGAAATCATGCAATTTGCAGCCAAATGGATGGGACTAGAGAAGCTCATCCTGAGTGAGCTAACCCAGACTCAGAAGGATGCACGTTGCATCTATTTATTTATAGTTGGATGTTAGCCATATAGTACAGGATAACTATACTGCAACCAAATGCATCAAAGGGAACAGGAACATAGACTTTGTTACCTGTTAATGAGACACTTTGTCCTAGTGGGGCTGCCTTATATGCCCCCAGTGTATGAGGAGACTCTTGGCCCTCATATGACTGCTGAACTGGGGCGGGGGACTGATATGTAGGGACACTCCACTCTGGAGGAGTGGGATGGAAGGGATAGGGGGTAGAGGATGGGAGGGTGGGACTGGGAGGGGTGGAAAGAAGGTACTGTGATGGAGATGTAACCTGAAGTAATAAATAAACAAAAAAGGGGGGAACACAAGTTTTATTTTATAGCTGTAGGACAAGACTCAGTACCCCAATCCCACACAGAGTCTCTCTTGTCTTTTTATCTTGCTCTACTTAATGCTGTTTCCTTACCTGGGTTCAAGATACTCAAGTTTTTCTGGATACCAGGATTCATGGCTCATTCCCTTGGAGATTGAAGCTCTAAGGAAGATTTGGACTGTAAATGAGAACTTAAGTTCAAAGTTTCCCAGAAGATCTAGGTAGATGGCTCAGGAGGTAGGAACACTTTGCATACACACATGTATTTGCATCTCAAACACCCACACAAAATGCCCTGCAAGACTCCACATGTAACTCTATAACCACAGCACTGGGAGTATAGACAGAAAGGTAGGGTGGGCTTGCTGGCTGCCAGCCTAGCTCTAGGTTTTGCGAGAAACCCTATCTCAAGGGTAGGGAGTGATTGCCAGGTGTCTTCTTCTGGCCTCTGACTCATGCACACAGAGCACGCATCCTCACACATGTGTGTGCACACTGTTACACACTAAGGAAAAGAAAAAGGTTTACCAAGGAACACTGCTGAGATGGGCCACCCTGAGGACATGGTAGAGCTTCTCTAACTGGTAACTGAGAGAAAGGCAAGGACCTATCCTACTAGTTGAGGAAGTCACCCTAGCAGCTAGAACAAATGATCCCTTATCTGTAAAACGGAGGAATTTCATAATTCTGCTGAAGATTAAATGACCCATTCCATGTGGGATAATTAATGGAGTGTCTATCACATAGTAGGAGATCAACTCATGTCTTCCTGTCTTCAACCAGGGGATTATGACACTCAAAAAAAATCCTTTCTGAGGAAAGACACCTGTTAAATTCAAAGCCTTCCCTCCCCACCCATACCTGTGGCTCCTAATTCCTTCAAACTGAGTTTGATCTAAAATGCAACCTTTCCGAGTTAAAAGTTCACCAAGGCTAGAGAGAGGCCACAGAGCGGGCAGGGCAGGGCATGGCACAGCCAGCTTGCCTGTGTCCTGTGTATGGGCCCTGAACTTGCTTGATTTGAATCTCTCTTCCTATTTTTCAAGACTTTACCCATTACTAAATGCTCATAAATGTCACTGAATCGAGATTTTGAGGATGTGTATGAAAAAAAAAACCCTCAAAATAAGGACAGTTCATATTTCCAAATGGAGACCTTCCGATTAGTACAAACACTTCAAATCATTCCATTTGGTTATTTACTTCAAGTTTCACATCTTCTTTCTGTGACTATAGATAGTCTCTGGGGAGCATGACTTGTTTTTTCCTTATGGCTATTATGTTAGGTTACTCAAGTTAACGTACTGCACCAGGAATGTTCCACTTGCTCAGCTGTTGAGGATTTTTGTCACTCACAAGCGTAATCATCATCCACGCACAGTGAAGGCCTCTGCCATGCTCCGTCTTCCTCTTTCAGGTTCCCTAATTATCCTAAAGTGCAAGTGACATGCTTGCTGTGTAATATTGGAAGGTCCTTTGGGGACACCAGTAACTTTGCCACAGAGATGTTTGCTGTGGTCTTGATATAGTTCAGTTTGTTCTTTTCCTTCTACATGCCAAGTGGCTCACATAGAAGACATTCTGAGGTAGTGTGCCCATCTTGTGTATTTTCTGTCTTTGGAGAGGAAAGAAAAGAACTCAAGAAGCAGGAAAAAAAAAGAGAGAATAGAGGGAGGAGAAGCCCCAAGCATGAGAAAGGAGATGGAGAAAGAACAAGCAAATAGCAAATGTCTGTAAATGCAGGTGTTGATATGATGTTGTGTGGACTTCCCACTCACTTAATTGTAAACCATACCCTTCCTGAGCCCCATGGCTATGCTGATGGGGATCATGGTTGCCTGTGAATTCCAAAATTCCTCATACAAAATTGAAGCATTTGAAGAAAATTAGCTACTTTTTTGTATTTGATGTTTCCTCAACCACACATTAGTCCTCCAATCTGATTTAAGAGCAAGAAAAATAAAAGTAGCAATTACTTAGTCTACTTCAGTTCAAAACCAGTTTGCAAAACCCAGTCCTTCATTTGGAATCTTTGGATTCACTGATTTTTTCTGCTCAGTGCTTCAGGGACTACTTCTCCTTTGTTTGCCCCCTCTTTCCTGACCTTACAGTCCATGGTGTTGGGGGAAGGGAGCCCCTGAGCCTTCTCTTGTGCTAGGGTGTGAGGTGCCTGGTGTCTGCTGAGGAACGCTTGGCACCACCCTATGGCTGGCATCCACAGCTGGCGCCTCCAGCTGACATTTGTGGCTGATGTACTTTTGGTCTATTTCTGCTTGGCTCCGCTCGCTCTATTCAGGGGCCCCTCCCCAAAGACTTGCCTCCTCTCCCACCCCACTCTTGTAAGGAAGACCCTCCCCCACTTTGTGAACTGTTACCATTTCTGAAACTTTCAGTGCCAGATTTCTACCCTGGTTTTGAGGCTGATGACTTATTTCAGCTGCAATCCCAGAAGCTAGGGGCCAGAGTGTGACTCCTCATACCAGCATCCATGCTACCAGAGAACGAGGGGGATTCAGGTGTATAGCCTGCCCTTATCTAAATAAGCACTGGCTGATTAACTGTAAAAGCTTCTGGGAACTTCCAGGTCCAGCTGTTCTAATTAAACCAAAAGGAAGTCCGAAAGTCCCCATACTTTCACTCTGGACCCAACCTGTCTGCAGCATGTTCTCACTCTAGGGGTTTGGAGACCTGGGGAAGAGATGCTCAACTATTTTATGAACCTCTCTGGTCCTCTGCCCCATCTTCTCTTCTCTACACATAATGGTAGAGAAGAGAATTTTGGATTCACTGACTTCTCTGCTCAATGCTTCAGGACCCACTTCTCCTTTTCTTGCCCCTCTTTCCTGACCCTACAGTTCATGGTGTTGGGGGAAGGGAGCCCCTGGGCCTGCCCTTGTGCTTAAGTGTGAGGATATTAAATTTCTGTAAACTGCGGGTATTCCTTCAGGACTAGTCATGACATGTTAAATGGACAGTAGTGTAATTTGGGAAATTCTTTTTTAGTAATACTTGCTTTCAAAACTATTGTCTTGCTGCAAAAGTGTGTTTGTGCTGTGGTACATGTATATATGCCTTTTAATGAGAGTACAAATGTGCATTATGTGTATTCCTCAATTGCTTGTTACCTTATTTCTTTGGGACAGGGTCTCTCACTGAACATGGAGCATAGTGATTTGTTGGCACAAGCTGGCCAGCAAGCCCCAATGAAACTTGTCTCCACTTCCCCAACACTGGAGTTACAGGCATGTATCACTATGTCTAGTTTTTTATATGGGTGTTGGGGAGCTGAAGTCTGGTTCACATGCTTGTCCAGCAAGCATTTTATTGACTGAGCCATCTTCCCAGGCCTCAAATCCTTTCAAATGTCAAAACCTGACAATAGAGATTGGAGAGTTGGCTCAGAGGTTAAGAGTATTGACTGTTTCTCCATAGAACTTGGTTTCAATTTCAAGCCCCTACATCGTGGCTCATAACTATCTGTAACTCCAATTCCAGGGGGTCTAATGCACTCTTCTGGCCTCTGCAGGTACCAGGCATGCACATGGTGCACAGCCATACTGCTGGCCAAACACACATTTGAATAAAATAATTTAAAAAAATTTTAACCCAATGATGATTTTCCTTTATCTTTCCATTATGCTGGAATAATATCACTGTATACTTACTGGAAAACATATCATGGATATATAAATAAATGGTGAAAAATTAATATTATTCCAAATGTGATGATAATATGGTATGGTATGATAATATAAATATCACTTAAATATAATACTTATTTTATATAACTGAATCACCAGAGATGAGTCAGTGTGAGAGGATAGAGCTATTCTCCCTAAGCTCCTTCCTTAGTGGAACATCTGAAGGGCTAATGCCTCTGTCAGGCATTGGGTCTCTGGGGCTCCCAATCCTCCCAGAATTGACTGTCACTATCTATCCAGGCTGTGTACCTTCTCACACAGTGCCACGAAGCTCCTGCTGCTCAAAATAAAACCCTTTGATCTTTCTTATTTGTGTCAAATATTTCCTAAGCGCTCACTGAGCCAAGTGCTGCATGGCCCAGAAATGAGGAGGATGAGATCAAGTGAGTCTGCCAAGATTATTGTAGCTGAGAATGTGAGCCTCTCTTCCAGGGCCATTTATCCAGAGTGGTTCAAACTGGTGAGAATAATTGATTTTCATTTCCTCTTCCTGGATTTATGAAGACCAAGAAGTATTTATGCCTCGTTTATTCACTGACCTTTTCCAGAAATGTTTCTTTATTATCCATTACACATGAGGTGATTTGCTAGGTTCTGGGGAAGCTTAAGATTAAGATACACTTTATTAATCTCAACAGGTCTCAGATCAGAAGGGATACAGAAACGTCCATGAGTAGAAAAGAATAGCGCTCCAATGTTCTTTTTATCTTCTGGAGTTGTGTCCTGGTGCAGTGAACACCAGGAAGGCATGGGAAAATATGCATTTTGTTGAAAGGGCAGATGTTCTACTTGACTCTAAAAAGAAGGTGATGCCTTGAGATTTGGGATGTTCAGTTTGTTCTCTTTCTGCTTGTTTCCAGGAATAAGAGCAAAGGATTGAAGGTGGCCAGAGGCCTGAAGAATCCAGACAGGAATAAGCATGAAAATGGAGGTCAGAAATCTTGACTAAGAGGCTCCTTAGACACATGGTAGCCATGGGAAGAGGGACTATTTCTGGGTGACAGCTTATATGGTTCTTTTCACATCACACACCATAGAAAACCATCAGCACATGAAGTCAGTCACCATCAGGAACTTCAAAGCCAGGCCACGTGCAGAGGGATGAAGAGAAGAGGGAATGGTGCTCCCACTGTGGACAGTCATGCCTCAAGATCTGGAAAAATCTAGCAGAGGCATTTTCCTCAGCCAGATGCCAAGTTCCCAAATCTGTGTTTCTTTGTTTGGGGGTTTGAATACCAACAGGCAGCCTTCCAGCTCCTTGTCCTCCTGGAGCTCCTCTTGTGCTTGCCTTAGAGAAAATGGCATGTGCAGAAGAAGGGTTTGGGGAATAGCAAATGGGTTACACATGCAGAGTATGAAGTAACCACTGAAAGCTGTGAGCAGTGTGGCAGGCAAGTCAGCCTCTCATCCTTAGTCACTGTCACTGGGATGGTCATGGAGGATGACAAAGGCAGGGCTGTGGCACTCAGACATGCTCTGATGTCGCTTACTTATGTCATTCAGATGTAATGCATGTGACAAAGCTATAAAGGAGGAAGACAGTCTTTACTTGTGGTGCTTGGGGTCAGAGGCACATCGTCTACGTGTGTCCACCATTTCCCTGTGTATGTGGGAGGTAAACGTGACCAACCCTAGAGAATTTTAGGCAAAATCGGTGGAAGCAGAAGAGAGTCCATTTCATAAACTAACAAGGAATCGGGTTTATTTGAACACTAGCATCATTTCTCACTGTGATGTGGATACGAAAATAAGGTCTGTCCCAGAGAGGCATTAATTACCAAACTCGATGGGGATGATGTATTAAAAATCCTGACACCAATACCATGCTAGAAACAAAAGCTCTCAACCACTGATACGTGTCAGTAAATAAATCTTTATTCTTTGTATCAGCAAAGGACTTCTACTTAAGTAGGAAGCATTAAAGACAATGCTCAAGCCAGACTTCTAGAATACAATAAAGACAGTGGATGGAGTTCATAGAAACAGGTATGCACCCACCCTCAAAATCTAAAACAGCAAAATATTGGTATTGAAAGAGTGATTGAATTGGGGAGAAAGTCCTAAGATTGGTGAACTCCAGAGGAAATCAGCACCATGGTTAAGGTAATTAAAAGCTTTGCTGGATCAGAGAGGGACACGGAAGGTGGAATGGGGTGAAGTGCACAGGAATGTTGAAGAAATTTCTTGGGAAATCTGGAAGCCTTTGGCTTACACTTCATTTATCAACCAGGCCTGAGTTTTGAGCAAGAGTCCTCTGTTTTGAGATGAAAAAGCATTCGCTGGAAGTCTGTATGGGCTTCCTCAGATGTCTTTGAGTGTTCTTCTATCCTAAGAGATGCTGCGATGACTTCTTTATTAAAGACACAGGAAGATCACCCTTAGAGTACAAGAAGGACTTGGGTGGGTGTTGTTGAGGATAGAAAAAGATTCAAACAAGTCTTGGGACTCTAGGAGCTTATGATCTAGCTGGAGAGACAAGACAGGGTATTGCGGAAGGTTCCACAACAAAGAGAAACTACAGTTTAAAAGAGCCAAATTCTCCCTAGGTACATACCTAACTTTCTTCTTGATGGACACTATTTTTTTTCCTAATGTATTTGTGAATTAAATTCTGTGTAAAGTCCCCTTCTCTCTTTCACTCACACACACACACACACAAACACACAGAGAGAGAGAGAGAGAGAGAGAGAAAGGGGGGAGACACAAAATGTAGTCATGTGAGGAAATGAATATTTTAATCAGCTTGATTATAGTACTCATGGTGTAATATCTTTGTATATCAAAATACCTTATTGTACAATTCTAATATACATAATTCTATCTGTCATACTTCAGCAAAATTAGAACAATTATATTAAGGAAGTTTTACTTTAAAAAGTAAGTATACTATCTCATGAAAGAGTTATCAGATCTGAAGAAAATGTCCAAATAAGCTAGGAAATCCACATTTCCTGCCTAAAAATGGGAGACGTTGCTTGGTTAGTAAGTATTTTCTGAGCACTCACTCTTAATGCTGTGCCTTGCTAGCACAGACTTTTAAAGAGGAGTCAAATCACAACAGAGTTCATAGATGTGGAGGTGGTGATGGGTGGGTCTCTGTAGAATGGGCTTCCATGTTTGGTTCCAGGTATGTGCTCTGCAGTTAAGCTGCTTGGAAACAGACATGAAGCTCTTACTCTGTGACTTTAAGCAGCTCAGTTCACCTTCCTGGGGCTCAGTCTCATCTTTAGTAAAATAAACATGGTAATAAAATCTACTTTACAAAATTGTGTTGATGTGGCTTGAACAAGCAATTATATTTAAATTTTTCACTTGTTCTTGACACAAGACTGTATTCTGTAAGAGGAATAACAATAGCTCAGAGAGGTGAATACGAAAACAAAGCTGATAGTCTTATTTTTCTTTTCTATACACACAACACTGATTTTATGCTATTTTAGGACCAATGGAGGCAAGCCTGTTTAATACACCCTTTTTCCTACACCAAGCCTGACAATTGGCCTTTTAGAACACTTCCAAGGCCCTTTCAAAATTAGGTGCACATCTATTTTATGTGTCTGTATGGCACCATGTACTTGCTATAGCAAGCAGTGTGGCTTGGGTGCCATGGAATGGAAGTTTCTGTCCGTTTATCTGTTTCTGTTTCATTCTCCACTGCCTCTTCTGCCTCAGAGTGCAAGGGCCAGTCTTATTTTATATGTATTTCCTGAGAATTTTGCATGGTGCCTGGCATAATATTAAATACATAAAGAAGGGAAGGGAAGGAAGGAAGGAAAGAAGGGAGAAAGGAAAGAAGGTTGGGAGGAAGGAAGGAAGGAAGGAAAGAAGAGGGGGAAGAAGTAAAGGAAGAATGGAGGATGAGCTAGTGAGATAGGATGGAAGGGTGATAAGGAAGGACAGGAGAAGTGAGCAGAGGTTCTCTGGTCCTGGCAATGTAAAGTTTCTCTGAGTTTGCACACCCTCTTCCCTCTCCTTCCCCTGTCCCTCCTGCCCCATAAAGTGGAGAGAAGTTTGAGCAATGAGAATGCTTTACTTACCCCAAGTCACCACTGCAGAAATCCACTGCATTACTGAGCACTGGTAATGGGTTGGCTCTGGTTCAGAATATAAGGTTTTTCTGTCCCTGCCAAGTAAGCTTCTGCACATGGAGCTCAGAGGCTGTCTTTACCCACACCTGTCTGGCTCTGCGAGCTTGCTGGGCTGTCAAGGGGAGAGCTGGGCATCTAGAATGGCTGATGGGCTTTGACAAAAAAAAGAGAAGTGGGCACATAGGTCTCATTTATAATCCATCCCAGCTGCTCCTCTGTTGGGGGAAACTGGTATTTTGTTTTGTTGGCCCCCCTTTCCATCAGGACAGCTGTGAAACCCTGCTCAGTGAAGTAATCGCAATAACAACCACCACTTTGCATGTTGATGCCTTTCTTCCAAGGAACTCAAAGTTCTTTGGAGACATAACCTCATTAATCCATCCTGCATGAAGTGGCTGATGGGGAGGGGTAGGACGTCTTACTCATATTTCCAGGGCTGGGGGATTTAGGAAGGGAGAGAAAAAAAAAGAGAGAGAGACTCCACAGCAAGGAAAGATAAAGGATGGCATCTCTCCCGCTCTCCCCAAACCTTACTCTGAGGCAAAGAACACTTGCTATCTTAATGCACACACTCTGTACATTCACCACGCACCCCGACAAGGAAGAGAATTATAGAGAAGAAGTTACGGAAACTGATTTCTAGCCCTGTTAGTGACACTAAATAGCTGTGTACCAGTGAGACAGCCCCACCCTTAGATCATTAGTCTCATATTAGATCTTGTGACCTGGGACAATATCAAAAAGCAGAGCCAGCAGTATGCAGGCAGATGCCGGCCTCTTCTGTGGCACTTTTAGTTCAAGTGTTTCAATTTTTTTGTGTGTGAGATGATGAAGCCAGACTACATATATTTGTTATGTTCTTTTCAATTCTAGCTAAATCCACAATTCTGGAATGGTAGGCCACAGAACCTCAACCCTAATTGTATTTAGATCTTAGGAAAGCCAGCATCCATTGATTTTTATGGTACTACTATCTCCAAACTCATTAGCTCATGAAAGTAGTAGTATTTAGTTTCTCCTAATTTTGTGATTTGCCTGGGAAGGACTGTGGTTTCACAGAGGTGCTGTAAGATGGGTGAGTTTAAGGATGGGCTGAGGGCTGAGCTTAGCTAGAACATCTTGTGGAGACCTAGCCTTATTTTGTAATTCTTTCTACCCCCAAAAGCTACAAGTTGAACCTTAACTGTCCTCTTCAGGTACACTTGTAGGCTTGGTCTCCTGTGTGGTAGTATTCTGAAAGTTAGGAAGTTTTAGGTCACTGGGGTGTATCCTCAAAGGAGATTGTAATGCGCTAGTCACTGTGCTTCCTTCTCATCCAAAGATGAATGGTTTTATTCTGCAGCTTGCTCCCAGAATGCTGTGTTTTCTCACCCCAGGCCCAAAGCAATTACGCCAATTGATCATGGACTGGAATCTCCAGATCAGAACCCAAATAACCTTTAAATCTATGAGTTGATTGTCTCGACTGACTTACATCCAGACTTCTTCACTTATTGGTGATTGCACTCCAGCAGGAGGGCCTAGTGCTCAAAACCTCACAGGCCTTTCCTGGGTCAGTCCTGCCCCTGCTTTCTTGTTTGCTGAAGCAAGTTATAAGGCCGAGACTCAAGGTGGGAAAGAATAGCTTAGGGTACTATTAAAGGCTGAAGTGTGTTCGCAAGCAGGGAAACTGGGAATCCAATTACCAGTAACTTATGATGTGACCTTATTTGAAACAAATGGCTTTTCAAATATAATCTAGCTAAGATATCATTGTACTAGAGTGAAGTGGGCTCCTAAATCGGTATGACTGGGTGACCTTATTACAACAGGTGAAGAATCGCTATAATACTACAACATGGACACTGAGAACTTCCAGAACTGGAAAATAACTGATCCTCCCTTGGAGCCTGGTCTTTTTGACCCCTTTGATGTCAGACTTACAGTCCTCAGAACTATAACAGAATGATTTTTTTTTTTTGGATTAAGCTCGACTTGCAATACTCTGTTTCAAAAGCCATAAATAATCAATACAGGCATGAAAACTGAAAGACTTGCTTCCTTGGGGGCCACTAGCCTACTAGTCCACCCTACTTAACTATCTATCTTTCTGAACATGAATGTTCTGTTATGTGATCATTATCTGAAACCTAAGGAAATGCAAGGGATAGATTACAAAAACGGTTTTGAGATTTTTATACTGTCCTAAGTCCAGGTCCTTTGCCATATGACTTTATGTGTCCCATCCCCATTAAAAGTAGTCCCCTAAGTTCACCTATTCCCTTTGGGTAGCTCTGTGAATTGCCCCATCAACCAGGACAGGAAAGAAATGCTATTGTTGTGAAATTCATATGAGATCTTTCCTCTTTCTACAGTTAGCTCTCTACTATCAGTGCTGTTTAGATACCTTGCTTAGGCAAGCAAGAGCCATGCTGTCTCCAGACTGGTCCCTCCACATGTGTAAATATGGTGCCTCCATTCCCATCACACCCAAGGTTCCTGCACTCCACTAAGTTTGAATGGAACCCTTTGGGTTTACTCAAAAGGGGTTAAGCTCAACAAGAGTTGGTTAAGGTCCTATTTCCTGCTTTTTCCATTTCCTTTTCTACCGATGTTCCTGACATTTCTCTTCAATGTCCTTTTCGCCCATGCTTGGCAGTCATGCCAGCAATCATGGAATCCAGGTTTTCTATTCTGGTACATGCATGTAGATGTCTTTATTACCTAGGAGGGATCATTCTATGCCAAGAGACTGCAACCTGCCCTTTTTATTTGATATCGTAACATCAGTGTGCTTCCATTACTGTAACCACAAATTTAAGTCAGTACTTTCAATATCTGTATATATTTCCATATGTACATGGAATCTTATTTTATTGAAACAATTCTCTGCTATTGAACATTCTGTTTATTTCCATTTTTACTCAAATAATGTTACCATAAACCCACTTTTGCATCGATCTTTGTATACTTGTTTAGTTATTTTTTTTCCAGATAAATTTATAAAGGTAGAGTTGCATTACTAAATGCTCTTAAGGTCTTTCATACATATTTCCGAACTACTTTCCAGAAACACTGTATCAGTTTATATGTACAGCTCAGAAGAACATTAAAGTTTTTATTTCTATCTAAATAATGTTGTTGCAACCTTTGCCAAGTGAGAGAAGGAAAAGTTCATATACAAAGTGTATTCTTTATCCCATCTTGTTTCTTCAGCCTTCTTGTAAATAACTGTACTGCTTTAAAAATGTATTTTTAAAGTTGGATAAAACAGTTACAGCAAGAATAGAAAGCTGGTAAAACCAGAAATGAGCTCATAAAAAGAAACAGAAAGCAAGGAAGGACAGATGCAGTGCTGGGGCACATTTAGTAATGGTATTGTCCCTTGGGTTTTTACTTGGCACATTCAAGTGGCTCTAATGTGAGTGAATTCATACAGAAAGTCGGCATACTCAGAGAGATTGGAAATGTAGGATGGAAATACTAAATAAAAGTAGGTCTGAGGAAAACAGAGTATTCCAGGAAGAAAACTATCCCAACAAGATTCTAAAGGGAAGTAAATGCAGTGCTCAAGAAATGTACACCCCGGAGTTTGGAAGTCACATACAGGCTAGTAGAAAGAAGAGGTTAGATTCACCCAAGATTTTTGATTTATGCTTGGAGTGGTGCCACAGTGACCCAACACAGGATTGGGAACTGCAAGCTGTAGGTGGCTTATGTGATTTAATACCTCCATCCCATCTACGACGGGTAATGGTTTAAATGAGGGCAGGGCCTGGAATCAGGATGTAGCTCAGCTGGTAGAGTAAATGCCTATTCTATAGAAAGCTCTGGGTCCTCACCAACATCTTATAAACTGGTCATGCTAATAGGCATTGGTAATCATAGCATTTGGGAGATAGAAACTGGAGAGTCATAAGTTCAAGATCATCCTTGGGTATTCAATGAGTTTAAGATCAACCTGGGAAACATCAAATCCTGCTACAAAAACAAGGAAAAACAAAACAAACAAACAAACAAACAAAAAAGAAACGGGTTCTCTGTTCAAGGTAGATGGAGAAAGTTAAAGGAATTTTCACTTTAAGTCTGTCACATATTCAGTGCTGGTAAAATACGGAGATTCAGTCTCTTTAAAGGATATACTTCATATATGTAGAATACAAGTTATTGTTCTTAATCAAGTACATAATCAAGGCCACAATCTCCCTTCTAGGAACTCATCCTTATAGAATTATCTGGCATATATCAAAAAATCTAACTTAAACTTTATTCTCTATTCTTCTGCTGTGGAATATTAGGTTGGTATCATAGCTTAAATGTTGTAAACCATGATGAACAAATATTGATGTTCAAGTATTTCTTTTTGATATGATGGCTTGGAGTTTTTGGGTAAATACATAGGAATAGTGTGATTGGGTAACATGGTGGGTCTACTTTTAGTTTTTTTTATTATAATGTTTATTTATTACATCAAGTTATATCTCCACCATAGTGCCCTCTTTCCATCCCTCCCGGTTCCATCCTCCAATCCTCTCCTCTCTCTCCCACCTATCCCACTCCTCCGATGTGGAGTGTCCCTACATATCAGCCCCTCTCAGTTCAACAGTCATATGAGAGCTAAGAACTTCCACTTGCACTGGGGGCCTACATGGCAACACCCCTAGAGCAAATTGTCCCCTTGATAGGTAGCAAAATCTATGTTCCTGATCTTTTTGGTGTGTTGGTTGTAGGATAGTTATCCTGCACTATATGGTTAAAATCCAATTATAAGGGAGTAGATGCCATGTGCGTCTTTCTGTGTCTGGGTTAGCTCACTCAAGATGAGCTTTTCTAGTTCCATCCATTTGACTGCAAATTGCATGATTTCCTTGTTTCTGATAGCTGAGTAGTATTCCATTGTGTAAATGTACCACAATTTTTTTATCCATTCATCAGTTGAGGGACATCTTGGTTTCCATTTTATAGCTATTACAAATAAGGCTACTATGAACATAGATGAGGATATGTCCTTGTGGTTTGGTGAGGAATAATTTGGGTGGATACCCAGAAGTTGTATGGCTGAGTCTTGAGGTAGGGTTATGCCAAGTTTTCTAAGATATTGCCATACTGATTTCCATAGTGGTTGTACAAGTTTGCACTCCCACCAGCAATGGAGCAGTGTTCTCCTTTCTTCACAACCTCACCAGCATGTGCTGTCATTTGAGCTTTTGATCTTAGCCATTCTGACAGGTGTGAGATGGAATCTCAGAGTCATCTTGAGTTGCATTTCTGTGATGATTAAGGATGTTGAGCATATCTTCAAATGTTCACTGCCATTAGAGATTTTCCTCCTTTGTGAATTCTCAGTTTAGCTCTGTTCCCCATTTTTGATTGGATTATTTGGTTTCTTGGTGTTTAATTTCTTGAGTTCTTTATAAATTTTGGATATTAGCCCTCTGTTGGATGTGGGGTTGGTGAAGATCTTTTCCCAATATGTAGGTTGTTGTTTTGTTCTAGTGACAGTGTCCTTTGCTGTAAAGCTTCCATCAAACTGGAGGAAAGCATGGACATTTCACAACATTCACCTGTATGTTGTATGGTTTTTTTAAGAAACTGAACTAATTCTTTTTAATTTAATATCAAGGTTGTTCAATGAATCACCATTTGTTTTAAGAAAAGGTGGTAGAACTTAAAATCTAAAAGTACTTTAAATAATATTACAGAAATATGTTTATGGATACCATTTGTTGATCATAACATGCTGGATTTTGGATTATATTAGAATTGGGGTGTCATGGAGCTTCTGCGAGTAAGACAGGTTGTGTTAGTCTTTGGAGGTTTTGTTAAGGACAACATGAATTCTTGTGTTTTCCAAGTCCTTGATTCCCTCTAAATGCTCAGGTAAAGGAAATCTACTATAAGGTTATTTGGAATCTCATATTTTATTTTATTAGATTTATTTGTTCTAATTATTTATAAATTTTATGCAATTTATTTTGATCACACTCATCCTCCAAGTCCTACCATACCTAACATCCCCCCCCCACCCCAACTTACTTTGTGTCCTTTATAAAAACAAAAACTGTCTTACTTATATATTCCACTGGAAGATGGTTGACTTACTTTGGGCAGCACACTTAAAAATGCCTATTCTCACTCTCCCAACAGGTATCAACTGCCAATTGTTCCTCAGCTAGGGGTGGGACTCTGTGTCCACCTCCCTGCTCTAGACTAAAATTTTGTCTGTTTTGAGTTCATACAGGTTTTATGCATGCTGTAACAAACCACTGTTGGTTTCTATTTCCAGTTTCTTGGTTGTGTCCAGAAAATGCATTTCTTGAAGTCATCCTCTACTTCTGACTCTTACAATTTTTCTTACCCACCTTCCACTAGGATCTTTGAGCCTTGGGATGAAGGGATGTGATATAAATGTTCCATTCAGGACAGAACATTCCTTAGTCTATTATTCTCTGTATCTTGAGTAGTTATAGAACTCTGTGGCAATGACCATTTACTGCAAACAGAAGTTTCTCTGATGAGGACTGATAATCGTACTAATCTATGGGTATAACAGTAAGTCATTAGGAGTAAGTGGATATTTAGCAGAATAATAGTAGTATATTCTCTCCTAGGTCCTTTGACCTATATGGCCATTGGATTTTGGCTCTAATAATCGAGCATGATTCCATCTTGTGGAGGAAGTCTTAGAGCCAATCAGAAAATGGTTACATACTCCAATTACATTTGAGCCACTATTGCACCAGTGGGAATATCATGTCAGACTGCCATTATGGCACCTCACAGGGTTCACAGCTGGGTAAACTGATTCCTTTTCCCCTCTGGTAGCAAGACTAGCACCTTCCAGCACTATGAAAGTTAATCAGAAGGGATGAAGCTTCTGGTTGAGTGCCAGCTTGATTTCTCTGTATTTCATGACTCAAGTATGTTGTGTCTTTGGTAGTAGGGTCTTATCATCAAGTTCTGGAAAGTAGCTACAAATGATGGCAATACACTGAACTTACTTTTGTTTGATCAGTTTGTTTCTTTTCCAGAAGAAATTTATGAAGATTTAAATTATGGTTATATTTTAATGCAGAATCATGACTTTTTCTTTCAGACTTTGTTTCTGAGTTTGATACAATGTGTTTAACTCAGAATGAACTATTCCTCCTTTGATATTGGCTTTTAGTGAAAAATATCACCCCAAATGTACACAAAAATACCAGACATAACTATACATGTCTATACTCCAGTTTTTGGTACATGTTTTTAATTCATTTTCACAAGTCTCCTCAGTTTTCATATGAATCATATAAAAGTAAATTGATATCTTGGGAGAATGGGAGAAATATTCCAGGCATATCTGTATCTCAGCTCTTGACACATGTGTTTTTTATGTAGTTATAGCTCAATATATTAAACATCACTAAATAGGTATTTTTTCTTTTATTTTAAGTGTTTTCTGCATTGATAACTTATTTTGTGTATATTTGTGTATATATAGAAATATTACTACATAGCAATTACTATGTAGTAATATTTCAATATACTACTATGTAGTAATATTTCTATTACTACATAGTAGGAGTAATTTTTAAAGATTTTGTTTAAAAAATACTGCTTAAATAGCCACTTGTAGGTACCTATCAGATCACTTTTAGTCTTTCTATAGTGACAGTTGCCAGCCACTGTGGTTCTTTTTAAATTATTGCAGTTTTAAAAATTAAATTTAAAATTACATCGTTTACACCTCTCTCCAACCCCTCCCATGTCCCACTGCTTGCTTCCTCTCAAAATCATGGCCTCTTTTTCTTTACTAATTATTGCTACATATATATATATATATATATATATATATATATACACACATAAATATATAAGTACAACCTGCTGAGTCTGTTTAGTGTTGCCTGTATGCATATGATTTCAGGGCTGACTGCTTTAAATTGGATAATCAATTAAGGACCTCATTCCTGGGAAAGACTAACTCCCCCCTTTCAATGGGTGATATAATAAAGTTTTAAAAATTTTATTTATTCAAATTATATCTCCATCACAGCCTCCTCCCTCGTCCCCACCCTATTACCCCCTTCTCCCTCTCTCCATTCTCTTCCTTGAATTAGGGAATCCCCCCACATATTGACCTGCCTGGGTTCATCAAGTCAAATGAGGGCTAAGAGCTTCCTTTTGCCCTAACAAGGCAGCCCAGCTAGGGTAAGGTGTTCCACTAACAGGCAACAGAGTCCATGTCAGAGACTGCCCTCCCCTCCCAGCTCCACTTGCTAAGGGTTCTGCATGAAGACCACATTACTTATCACCTATATACATGTAAGTTCCTTGGTCCAGTCTATATATGGTTTTCTTTTTTTGGTTGGTGTTTAAGTCCCTAGTTGTTGTAAGCCTCTAGAGGCCTAGGTTGTTGGTTCTGTTGGTTTTCATGTGGCATTCTTGTCCCCTCCATATCCCTCTGTTCCTCCTTTTTCTCTCCTATACACAACTCCCAGAAACTAGAAACAGCCCAGATGTCCTTCAACTGAAGAATGGATTAAAACAAAACAAAACAAAATAAAAACCTGTGGTACATTTATATACTGAAAGACTCATCTGTCAAAAACAAGGAAATCATGCAATTTGCAACCATATGTATGGAACTAGAAAAGCTCATCCTGAGTGAGCTAACTCAGACTCAGAAAGATACACAAGGTATGTACTCACTTACAAGTGGATATTAGCCATATAATACAGGATAACCATCCTACAAACAACAGACCCAAAGAGACAGGAACCTAGCATAACTATCCTATGAAAGACCCCATCCAGCAACAGATTGAAACAGATTCTGAGACACACAGCCAAACATTAGGTGGAACTCTGGGAGTCGTATATAATTTCCCTCTTTTAGCAGTTAGTGCCTGCAGCTTACTCTTCATATGAGGGTGGGACCCCATGAGCTTTTGCCCTTCTATGGTAGCACGTCAATTGGTATTGTCATTGTTCTGGTCTTGCTTAGGCAGTCGTATCATTGAGGTATTATGATTCTAGCTCCCTCGTTATTTCTTGAAGACACAATCTTGCAACAGACTTCCTGGTCCTCTGGCTTTTGGAATCTTTCTGCCTACTCTTCCATTATGTCCCCTGAGCCTTAGCTGTGGAGGTTGCCACACTGGTTCTTGATGTCTGTGCCACCAACTTAAGGCCTTTTTTTGTCACATAGTAATCAAGTTTTTAAAAATCCAACCCATCCTTTCCTAATAAATATTTGGTATAGATAATTTGGTTGAGAAATATGAAAAAATAGGCAAGATATACAGTTTGAAAAATAAGAGAAAGTTTCCCATAGAGACTTCCAGAAACATTTAGAAAGCAGTTGAATATCATTGTGGGATCATGATAATAGGGGACTGGAAGTTGCTGAACAAACTGGGATGTTTGTTATTAATGTTATTAAGACAGCCAGATGTATAATGAACTGGACTAAAGTGTGGGAGATGGACTAAAATATGACTACATGCAGAGACCACATTCAGACTCCATTGAAGGCAAGTAGGGTGGGGTAAAAAAGATAAGGTCAGATTCTAAATTCACCATAGAAGACAAGGAGACACTTGGCAGCAAGGCTGGATCAACTCCTTCAGTGTCTATTTTCCTTGGTATTACAGAACATTTTATGTGGTGCCCAGTGAACCACCTCACCCTACAGATACATTAAGCCTGTATCTCAGAAGCAACCTCAATGCTTAAGAAACATTCTGCCATGACAGCCTATTATAGTTACTTGCTAAGCTAATCAGAAATAAACCTGCTAAGAGACAAGCAACATCTGCTTACCCTAATATAAGAGATAGATAGGGCCTCTTCAAAAACCTCAAGAGATCTGCAGAATATGGCATTCAAAGATGTTTTTGTAACTTTAGATTTTTTTATATCAAGACATATCAACTCCTGACAGCACCCCCTATTCTCCTCCAAGTAGAAGATGAGCATCGAAGAATCTCCAGTGGGAGATGATTGAATTAGTCACAAGCCTATCTCTTGGTAGGAAAAGCCCCTTGCTCCAACTGTAGACAAAATGCTGTCCAAAAAGGACAAAACCTGGAAGCAAGTAAGTCGACAGCCTAGCTCTGCCAAGACAGGGTAGGTAAGTCCTTCATAACCCCTGCTCTACAATCAATGTCTGTCAGAGAAGCGGGGCCAAATGACTGAAGAGCGATGCTGTAATGTATGGAGAGAAAATGAGAACTGTCCAGGCAGCCACTGGTATGTCATTTCTTAGTTTGGGAAGCTGCAGACCCTGTACTTCCTATAAAATCAGATATATTTATCCCTCTCAGGTATCTGAGGTGATTGAAGAACAGATAGCTAGAGTCTTATAATTAAATTTTGAGTTGTTTAGGAGTCAAGAGAATGTTATACATCTAAGAAGATACTTTTAAAATTGTGTTGCAATTAGTATGAATGTTGAGTCAGATATAGAACTTTAAACTCATGGAAATGGTTAGATAGTAGAATGTTAAAGTCAGGTACCAAATACATATGGACTGGTCATTGGGAATGTATGTTAAGCCATATAACCCTCATAACTGTGGCCTAATTACCTCTGTTGTACTGTATTGTATTTATTATTATAAGAGAAAGAGCCATTTGTTGGACTGAAAGGGGAAACTGTAGGGGGAAATAAGATATACCTTAAACTTAAAAGAAAAAAAAAAGGGAAGAGGATGGGGGGTTGAGGGTGGGAAGGTGGGACTGGAGGGGGAATAGGGAGGGGACTGCAATTGAGATGTAACTTGAAGAAATAAAAAATAAAGGAAAAAAAAAAAAAAGAAAGAAACGTTCTGCCACTATTTGGTCCGGACTCAACCCCACTCAAAGACAGAGCATGCCAAAGTCTTTTTGCAAGTATTTTGGTGAGGATTTGAGTCATACCGTTGCTTAAGAGGATACTCTATGCATTTTTAGATGGATGACTAACGTGGGCAAAAAGCTTAAAAAATATAATCCAGAAAACAGTGTTTAGCAGGAAAATTGTTCTTTGCTTTTCATGTTGCTTTGGGATTGAGGACAGAATAAGACTGGCCTGAAATACAGAATGTCGTAAAGAGACAGATAGACAGGGATACAAAGTCCCTGAGTGGCATTTAATTCCATGTTGCTGTTTTTCCTGGTCTGGGTTCAGAGATCTTCTGACAGTGAGACAGACTATGTGTTACGTAGTCATTCTGCTGTGCTCATTTTCCTGCCCATCAACGGGTATTGCCCAATTTCACACTCAGATGAGGGGAAAGACAAAAAAGACGAAAGTAGACTACAATGTCAAACATACACTTAATTTAATGGCATTTACAAAATGTTTTCAAAATAACTCATCAGTAGTAAAAGCAGCATATAAAGGATTGGAAGACATTTAAGTAGATCTGGGTACTTTAGTCGAAACAGCCTGCAATAACTGGATTGAAGAACAAAGGCCTAATTGGAGGCTTTCACATAAGGTTCTGAAGCACATTTTTTTTAGTTCCCTTGTGCCTTGTTTCCAAGATGGTAGCACCTGGAAAAACATGAAGCTTGATTTTCGTAATAGATCTGAGCTCAGATAGAAGGACTGCATTACACCAGCTCCTTTGAAATGGGTGGCAGTTATTGCTGGGTCCAAGTAGCTGAATCGCATGCTTGGAAATAAGAGCACATCCATCTGTTTGTGAAATTCACCAGGCACAGACCGTTTCCACCCAACACACCGTAGAAACTCATAAGCCTCCTGTTAAGCAGCAAACATTGAAGCCAAGGCTGGGCGAGAGCAACGCCAAATCATCACCGCTGTTTCCCTTAGGCTATTCCGAATGCCAGACCTTGCATGACTGTCAGCTTTTTACAAAGGGAAAAATCTATGCCAGACCAATGACAGTGTCTTTAAGGATGCTGTAGCAATTTCTACCAAATCTCTGACCAGAAGAAGTGGCCAATGTATGTTCATTTTTTTCATTGCTACTTGATTCATTGGCCTAGGAAACCTCACCTAATTCTGGTTGCTCTAATAAGAGTAATTAGAGTACTCTGAACCTTTCCTTCCAATCCTGTTTACTTTACAATGAACTGTATGGTACAAGAAATTAATTCTTAAGAAAAGACTTCCATGCCAAGAGCAAGTATCTCCTGTTTCACTTGCTCTCCATACACAGAAATTTGGTATTGTTTACCTAAGAACCTGACATTTGGTCTTTTCATCAAATGACTCCAGTGCCCTACCAAGAAGGCTCACCATGCTGCCCCTCACCTTAACAAATGTAATAATAACTGGGCTCCTGTACTCCACATAGAAGGGGCCATCTATTACTAATTTAAACTAAAATTTAAACTAGTTTAATTTAATTAACCAAGATCTTGTGTTGGTTCAAATGAGATGTTTCCCATATTCTCCAGCATTTGATTGCTTGGTCTCTGGTTTGGTAGCCCTATTTGGGGAAGATCAGGTGGTGTGGTGTTGCTAGAGAAAGTACATCATTGAGGTCACATGTTGAGTTTTCAAAAATGTCATGCCATTTCAAGTTTTCTTTTCTTTTCTTTTAAGTTTTACATTTATTTATTAATTCAAGTTACATCTTGATCACAGCACCCCCTCTCCTCCCCTTCTGGCTCTACCCTCCACCCTCTCTCCCTCTTATCCTTCTCCTCCAGTGAAGGGAGCACCCATATATCAACCCCCCCTCAGTTCATCAGTCATATGAAGGCTAAGAGTTTCCTTTTGCTCTGGGTTCTTTCATGGCAGCCCAGTTAGGGTAAAGTGTCACACTAACAGGCAACAGAATCCATGGCTGAGACTGTCCCTTCTTACTTGGTAAGGGATCTATATGAAGACCAAGTTGCCTTTCATCTATATTTGTATTGGGGGGGGGGGTCTAGGTCTAGTCTAAGCTTTCTTCTTCTTTTTCATTTCAAGTTTTCTATCTCTGCTTCCTATTTGGGATTTGAGATGTGAATTCTCAGTTGCTGTTCCCAGTGCCATGCCTGGTGCTTGCTGCCATGCTTCCCTCACGTGAGAGGGATGGAATCTCATCCCTCTGGAACCATGAGCCTAAAGCAAACCTGTCCTTCTATAGGTTGCCTTGGTCATGGTGTTTTACCACACCAATAGAAAATTAACTAACATGGGGCTAGAGCCACTTGGTAAGAGGATAGGTATATACAGTGACAGGCACACAAACACCCAAAGGCTCATAGTTTAAAAGTCAAAAGTGTCCAGATGCTCCAAGACATAATATTTGAAACTTTCCAAGTGTACTGTGGGCTGGCTACATGAAGATATCTCATTAACTCTAAAGGATAAGCGTGTAGATTTTCATTAATAAATTGTCCAGATTGCATGGTAGCTCATTTGAACTGTAGAAAACTAGGAAACAAAACCATAAAGAAAAGCAAAGTTAAGATTAGCTTTAATCCTGCCTATGGCATACCACTCTCAATTGTCTCATACTTCTTTCTAGTCTACTTGTTATATATTTACATCAATAAGTATTTTATAAAACACCAACTATATGCTATAAGATGTTTAAATTTTCTTAGTTGACCCTTGGTCAGGAAGATTTTCATTAAGCATGTGTCCCAGACTTGGTGTGTGTGTGTGTGTGTGTGTGTGTGTGTGTGTGTGTGTGTGTGTGCGCGCGCGCGCGCATACAAAGGTTTCTGTATTCTTGTCAAAATGCAATAGCTAAAGATCACTATATACTTGTCAAGACGCCTCAGTTCTTAGATATGAATATGTGATGGTACACTTTAATTGTCAACTTGGCACAACCAAGAATTACCTGAGAGGGAAGTCTCAGTGAAGGGTTATGTGTAATGTGTTGGCTTGACCCATGGGAGTTTATCTGAGTGCTGTGGGGAAATCTAGCCTGTCTAGTGTGTGTGATACTATTTTCTAGGCACAGGATGCTTCACAGTGTAAGAGCAGAGAAATCAAGCTGAGCACAAGCAAGTAAGCAAGCAAGCAAGTGAACATCCATTAGTTTTTCTCATTCTTGACCATGGGTGCCATGTGACTAGCTGCTTTGAGTTCCTGTTACTATGCTTTCCCTGCAATGTTGGACTGTAACCTGGAATTATAAGTCAAATAAGTCCTTTCTTTCCTAAATTGCTTGTTGTTAGGGTACTGTATCTCAGCAACAAAAATGAAAGTAGGACAGAATACTAATAAATGTAGTTTCACTGGTCCCATAGCTAATTGCTCTGTTCAGGAAAGCTTATACTCAAGAATTCAGCTGCTGCCTTCAGATCTTACTCTCTTCCCCTCTCCTCTCGTTTCCTCCTTTTCTCTCCCCTACCCTCTCCTCTACTCATTTCCTCTTACCCCCTTTCCTCTCTTCTCTCTTCTATCTCCTCTCATCTCCTTTCTTACTTTACCACATAGAATCAAGAGACCACTGACATTTTCAAGCCTATTCCTGTCATATAACCTGAGATAATAGACACAAAAACTCTTGGTGGTTTTATTAAGTCCAAAAGAGTCTCCAATGGGCCTTATAAGATTACCCTGCTCACCTTTTAACTAAATTCAGGTGTAGGGGATGACGTGCCCTGACTGGGTCAAGAGACCAAGTTAGTGGGATTAGACAGTGAGCAAAAATTGTGAAAGAAAGACTAACTTTTCTCCATTTTTCCATTTTCTCTTTTCTTTTCTTTTTTTTCAGAATATTAATTTTAAAAAGCATTTATTCTTTAACAGTTCCATACATGCATGTAGTAAATGCTAGGCATTTTACACTCTACTAGGCTCTCTCATTACCTTGTCTCTTCCACTAAAATATTTCTTCTTTTGAACAAGTCCCCTACTACATCATTACTTACATATCTTTCTTTTGTGGGTGACCCACTGAGTTTAACTAGAGTTGCTTGCAGGAACATCAGACACATTAAACATTGACATTAGCTGAGCAGCCCAACTCATATCTTGTCTTTCATGATATCAGAAAGCAGATATTCTGGTATACCTGTAAAACTACATTTAAAAACTAGCAAATTTACCTTTTTTGAATTCAAAAGAAAAATTAATTTCAGGCTTATATAAACTTGGACTGTTGTTAAAATTATCAATCTGCTAGACATGAAGTAAAATCACTAATTTTTGGATGTTGAATGAAAGGCAGGTAGGTGATAAAATAACTCAGAAGGAAAGTAAGCATCTACAATCACATATGTGCTTTTTAAAGTGTTGCCACCATCAACACCAATTCAGTACAATGCTAACCTTTTCAGAAGAAAAAGTCAATACCTAGTTTCTGCTGGCCTCCAAGTCAAGATGAGAAAGAATAGAGACTCTTAGGTGCTTGGCTTGTGGAAGTCTGCACATTTCAGTGTTTCTCTGACCTTAAGGGTTCTGAGGAATCTTTGTCTTTCTGAATTTAATCTGGAGGGTCTTGGGAGGTGTTAGATGACCCTTCACGACAGTGCACAGTATACATTCTACAACAGACAGAGTTGCCCCCAAGGAAATGGTCAGAAACATAGAGTCTTAAATCCAGCAAGCTCAAGGAAAGTCCCTTGGCTTTGTCAGGGTCATCGTTAGAGTGAAGAGACTACACAGTAATGGGGAGAATGCCACAAGAGTCAGTACTGTTGGTAGGATGCCGTGGCTTTGCACTTTCCAAAAAAGCAGAAGTATCGGTGCTTTATTCCAAGAACATTTGTCTGTCCATCTGTCTCTCTGTCTCTGTCTTTCTCTCTCTCTCTCTCTCTCTCTCTCTCTCTCTCTCTCTCTCTGGTGTGTGTGTGTGTGTGTGTGTGTGTGTGTGTGTGTGTGTGTGTGAAGGTGTTCACATAAGGGTCAAAGGACATTTTTCTAGAATTAGCTCTTTCTTCTAACATCAGAATTGAGAATCAAACTCAGACACATTGCTTTACTAACCCTGGATAATTCTGATCCATTTAGTGATTCTACTGCTAGGAGGGATGACTCCTAGACACCCAGGACCCCATATGTCTAGGTAGATGTGAGATAAATTACTAACCAGTGAAGAGAAAAGAACATCTGGAAGTTGATTCCTCTGGGGGAATTTTGGGTAATGGGGAAGTAATCTTCTAGTACAATGTATTTCTTGTCATCTGGACAGGTGAATGTAACTCGACTGTGTTAGTCTTTTTTTTAATAATTTATTTTTTATTTCTTCAAGTTACATCTCAATTACAATCCCTTCCCTACTCCCCCCTCCAGTCTCACCCATCCACCCTCTTCCTCCTCAACCTCCCTATCTTCTGCCCTTTTTTTTTAGTTTAAGCTATATCTTTTTCCTCCAACAGCTCCCCCTTTCAGTCCAACAAATGGTTCTTTCTTGTATAACAATAAATACAATACAAAACAACAGAAATAAATAGGCCACAATTATGAGAGTTATATGGCTTAGCATACATTCCCAATGTCCAGTCCATACGTATTTGGCCCCTGACTTTAACATTCTACTATCTAACCATCTCCATGAGTTTAAAGTTCTATATCTAACTCAGCTTTCATACTAACTTGCATCACTATTAAAAACATCTTCTTAGATCCAGAACACCCTCTTGATTCCTAAACAACTCAAAATTTAACTATGAGACTCTAGCTATCTATTCTTCAACCACCTCAGAGACCTGAGAGGGATAAATATATCTGATTATATAGGAAGTGCAGGGCCCGCAGCTTCCAAAACTAAGAAATGACATATCAGTGGCTGCCTGGACAGTTCCCATTTTCTCCAGTCTTTAACGACATAAGAAAGCACAGTGAGCATGGATCTACCAGAATCATTTACTTCCTTCTGTCTTCCCTTCTAGAGAGTAAGTCTATCAAAAGTCAGGGCAGAGTTTATCAATATTTAAATTCCTACATTTTCAGCTAGCTCAGCAGAAATTTGCTAAGTGAGTGAATAAATTGGGATTCACCCTAAAATTCCTTCTTCATTGGCCTAATATCTTATCCATCACCACATTCTCTGGAGGTAAAAATGATTCTCTGGAGGAAAAAAATGATTCTATAATCTGCTCAGTTTTTTTCTTCATTTCGTGTCGTACCATAGTCTAAATCAGCAATATTAACTCCTTCCCCAGCCTACCACTAGCTTCAGACAAGCTTGCCTGATCTTCTTAGTGCATAGCACAAATTTCTTTTTTCATAAAAAAACACAGAGAAATTTCAAACTATTCAAACACCTTTACTGGCTTTTCATCTCCTGCCCAAAGGGAAATCCAGAACCAGCTGCCTGCTTTTCCAGGAATCTCTTGCTACTCTCTCTACCTTCTCACTCTACCAGGTCATGTTGGGCTTCTTTCTGTTTGCGTACTCCATTCTTCAAAGGCATTCTTTTTGCAGATCCTCCCATACCTTTCTCCCTCCTTTGGTTATTTCTTTCTTATTCTGTGAATCTCAAACTAAATGTTATCTTCCTGGAGAACCCTCCCTCACCATCCCAGTCTAATGTATGCTTGTCTGTCTGCCTCTTGCCTGGCATTAGTCCCTTCCCTTCATGGTATCTCAAAATCTAAATTATTAAACTTAATAGTGAAATGTGTCCATAAGTGTCTCTATAACTAACTATTGATTTTTCCTTGAGACCAAGGGCCACCCACTATTGTACTATACCAGAGATCTGGCTCACTATATCGCAACTTGTTAGTCTCACCTCATGACTCTAACAGAGAGCTCTGCAAGGCTTCAAATGGCTCTGTTGACAATAATTACCCAAAGCCTGTGCTGCACACCTCTGGTTCCTGCCTGGAGATGTTCTTGACTGTTAGTGAAGCACTTCTTGGAACTTGCCCAACCGAAACAGCCCAAAAGTTAGACGACTGTACTCCCCTCAAAGGTGCCTTCAAGACTGGGTTCCAGCAGCTAATCTGTCACGAATCCTCATGTTGCTTTCCCTGTTTCTCCGTCTATGGTCTACTCTACCCAACCCTTCACTTCTCTCTACAGTTATTTCCCAAGTAAACCACTACATACAAGCTATAGTTAGTCACAGTTTGAGGTCAGCTAACCTGAGACAACCAACCACATCATACCAATTATATAGCACAGTTCATGATACAGAATACTTCTTTAGTAATTAAGTCAAATGCATGGAAATGAAGCATCTGGCACAGTGGAATTCATCACTGCCTATACTTAGCAATTCAGCAGGGGCCCTCACATGCCAGAGTGGCAAAGCCAGTAGTATGCTTTCGTTGTAATGTAGATGATTCCCAACAACACCCCTTTAATTCTTCCTCAGCTTTAGACACCTTGAGATAGTGGAACAGGAATAAATTTGCAATGGTGCCTGCTGTGCCTGTATCTCAGCATTACTAGCATTCTCTATCTGTGACTTTACCAAGCTCTTTGTGTTCCAACATCTAGTCTGAAATGGAAATATGAGTGCTTTCTTATCCACCTGTTATAGAGATTTAAAGACAGATCCTTAAAACACTGATTTCGATTTTTACTTCTTTCTGCTGTGAAACACACACCAGGCTTAAGAAGTGTTCCTAAACTTGAAGTCCATGGCTTGGTGAAAGAATTTTCTGGTTAGCTTTTTAAAGGCATCCTTGTTTCTTCACTTACCAACTATAATTTCCATCACTTGAAAGAAAATCTTCCTCAAGCAGTGAGCTTTACAATGGCAAGAAGCTTTCCAGAGGTCTTTCGGTTCTTGGCAGCTTTCCTTGAAGGATGGGATCCTGTGCACTCCTATGCCCTGATGAGGAGTTGGTATGTGGGCTTGGGTATCCTGTGAGGCTGCCCTCTTTATCCACCACTGGCTGTTTGTGCCTTTTGTCTGCCTCTGCTCTCAAAGGTCAGACCCTTGTGAGAAATACTTGCTCTATTAATCATCTTGAAAGTTGGTTCCAGACACTTTTCCAGAAGGGATGCAGTAAGTTTTGTCTGCACAGTGCATCCTGGGAAAGAGTTTCCCTTCTGAAAAGTACTCTTGCTTTCAGCCAAGTATTTCCTTTTTCCTTTTTGTCCCTGACCAATTTTTAAAACAATGGAGTTAAAATATGCTTGAAGGTATTACGAGAAATGGCCACTCCTTTGGGTACATACACTGTACACCCAGTTGGTAGGTTTCACAAGACTTCTGCTGCTGGCACACCTACATATAGTTGGTGCTCAGGTTTGGAAAGAACAATGAGAGGTTTGACATGATATCACAGAGTTGGAAACAGAGTGGTATGATGGGAACTACATGTTCAGAGCTAATGAAAATGACCCAGTGGTTAATCTGGCTCACAATGTGGATCTTAGCTTCCTTACTCCCATTGGACTGCAGTATGGAGAATCAATTCTCCCATTTGTTTAGGAGGAAATCTCTTCACATGTGAATGGTGATACAAAGTATGAAAGAAGATAGAAAGGAAATTCCAGGCTTTGGTTTCCTTAGAATGATGGAGATGCAACATGATTTAATAAATAAACAGTATAATAAAAAAATTTTCATCTCTTGGTTTTTTTTAGTTGAGTCTTGTAGTCCTCACGTACTCTAATTATGCTTCATTCATGAACAAATCTTGAACCTAACAAAAAGGTATTCTAATAAATATGTTGTTCACTCACGAAGACATTATCTGTTATATCTTAGAAATTGTTTAACTAAATATATGTTCTTCATGGAAGCCAGATTCATTCCTACAGCAATTCTCACTTGAGATGAGAAGTAAATAATAAACAAAGGTCCCACTGGGAGAGGCTTGTTCAAAACTTCATGTCATAGTTGGTAGACCACCATGTTTCGTGAAAATATTAAACACCTCGGATTATTTCCCCATAGAATGTTGAGCAGACAACTCAGACTGCTCAGAAGACTGTCTCCAGACCTCTGTGAATGACATCTGCAATAGATGTAGAATTCTCCCGCCCCCTCAGATGCCTGCTTCTGTGCGTGTGGAGAACTTTAAACTGAGTCATAGTTTTCAAGAATGAATGTGGGTGTCACAGTCAGTAATCTGTTGTCTGTAACTTCATAAATAGCTTGTTCCCAAAGTACGCTAGGCACAGCTGAGCCCAGATGATCCTCTGTGTGGCTTACCTCCAAGTCTGTTTTAATATCCCTTTCTTTATTGCTCCTACCCTTTCCTACCTCCACTGCCTTGAAAAAGACAGCCATAAAGACAGCTTTCCTTGAAGAAGCTCCTTTGAACAAAGAAGTAAGGACAAGGTTATGGTAGTTAATTTATAACAGAGGCATTCTAAAAACAATTCTGGCACAATATCCCCCAAAGCCTAACTTCATATGGAAATTTGGTTAAGTTGACAACAAATACTCATACCAAAGGCCAAACATTAGGCTAGAAGTTCAAAGGAGGCCATGGATTCTCCCTGTCTTCATGAGAATTTCAGAGAAACAAATGTCAATTTTTCATAATCCAGTGACATTTTTGTTTTTGGGTTTTTTTTTTTGAGACAGGGTTTCTCTGGGTATCTCTTAGCAGTCCTGGACGCACTCTGTAGACCAAGCTGGCCTCGAACTCACAGAGATCCGTGTGCCTTTGCCTCCCGAGTGCTGGGATTAAAGGCGTGTGCCACCACACCCGGCTAATCCAGTGACATTTGAGCGACTACCTGAAATAGGAGCTGACAGCTGGCCTTAAGGACAGAAGAAGAGTTGGCTTATTAAAAAATAGAATGCAGAGAATCCCAGAACAGCTTTGATGAGAAAAATCATAGTGGTGCAAAAATTGTGGCGTATTCAGAGCATTTTATAGCTAGATATAACAGAGAGGATCATGGATGGTCTAGGACAGAACTTTCTTTATCAGAGAGCTGCAAGAATCTGATGCTTTCTGAAGCACAGGAGAGTTATGAGGAAGTATAAGTTTCACTGGCCATAATGAGAAGAGGTTCTAGTAGACTTGGGCAAAGGAATATGATCTGGACTAGAAGAGGCTAACCCCACATCCCCTCCTTCTCTCTTTCTGAGTCAGGAGGACAGTTATTTTTGCACCTCAGTTCATTGACAGACAACTCTGAACTGTTCATTTATTCTCCATTGTGTAGGAAGAGATGGACTTACTCACCATGCTCTCTGTTTGTTCTGTTACACTTGAGCTTTGACCAGGGATGGCTTCATGAACAAAGACCTGAGCAATCAGGTGGCCCACATTTGGTCTGATGCACAACTGTCTTGCAGTTTTGAATCATTTCATTGATCTTGGGCTTTGTAATCTACTCCAGTGCAATGATTGGATAGACACATAATCAGGGGTGTCCACAGTTCTTGCTTATTCCATGCATACACAGCATGTTGATGGCACTCCACGAACACAAATGTGGTGATCCACAAGCCATGGGCAACCAGTGATACTCAAAGCAAAGACAGAACAATGGTGTTGGGGCCACTACTGAGACAGGTGAGGAAGAGGGGAGTGCTGGCATCCTAGAGCCTGAAGATGCACTAGCCTCATCTTCAAAGACTTTACTTTCTCATCCTAACCTGTTCTTTATTTTCTTTCTCAGTTTCTCCCAAATTCTGGAACATCAAGGCTTACAGACAAATATTTCATGATGCGAACTAAAGTTTTCCTCCATGCAGTAAATACTTTCCTATGCAGCAAGACCCCCAATAATCAAATCTGAGATAATGGTCACACAGTACATTTTGAGTAAGGTTGATTGACTATACTCACTTATTTGCCCCAGGCCTTGCTTTTCTTCCATGGAGTCTTTGCATTTCATTACATAAATACAGAACCGGGATTCTAACCTGCTGTTCTTCTCAACATCATCATACTCTGGTAATTTACTTGTGTGTCCAACACATTAATTTGAGGGTGAGTGGCTGGACAAGGCCTCCTGGGATTCCTTAGGGCCATGTCTCTGGTCTTAGACACTAGCAACAAAATCATCCCATTTGTTCAACCAAGGACTTCAACAAAGGGAACTTTTCATATCCTTTCTTTTTTATTTCATTTCCTCTTATTAGTAAATCACTTAAAATCTCATTCCCATAAGGAAAAAAAAATCAACGAAGAGAAGGAAAGAGAACTGTAGAGCAATGCACAGTCCCCTCTTCCTTTTAAATAGCTCCACTGCCAACAAGCTGAAAGGAGTGTTGGTTGACAGAAGGGGAGTCAAAACTGTTAGCTTCATGCAACTTTTTTCCATGGTGATGCTGAGAATGAAACATGTGGATGTGAGCCACAAAATATGGATTATGTAAATTTGGAGTTTTGAATGCAGGTTGAATGTTTTTATATGTGCAAGTAAAGCATTTGATTCATTGAACCATATTAAAAAAGTTAAACACAATAATAACAATTTAAAGTTTTAGTGTGAAAGTGCAGAATTTAGGTTAGCATTACACAGCAAATCAACAGTTGGTCAGCATCAGGGAGAAAGAGACTGTTTAATAAAGGATGTTGGATTGCTTGTGCCTAGAGCCCCTCATATGCTCACTTTGCACTGGATGCTAGACAGTGAAGCTCTCCTTGTTCTGAAGATCGATTTAGTGACTAAAATGGAACAGGGAACAGACAGGCTCTTTATTGTCATAAAATATACTTTCAATTAAGGAGTACAGAATGAATAATAAATCACAGGAAAATCCCACTGCCCCATCATGGTTTGAAAGCAATGGTAAGGAGGCATGAACAAGAGCACCGAGGGCAGGAGAACTGGTTTTGTTTGGTGGCAGAGAAAGTCCCTCCAGGGAGGCAATCTTCAAGCTGCGTTCAGTAGGAGCAGTCTCTTTGTGGGAGAGACCACTAATTTTCATACATTCTGACCTCAGTCAGGACAAAAGCTGTTTCCCTTGCTCAGTTTCAAAAATGGTGGCCAGATCCTCCATTGCATTGTTCCTCCAGTCCTGGGTGGTCTGCCTCTGCACACACTATTAAGAGAGTTCTAAATTCTTTCTTTTGGCTGTGTCAGGACAAGATGTGAATTGCATGAACTTCTATCATATCGTCCTAAAACCCTTAAGGAGCTCAGAAGCACAACCCTGGGAGGAAGAAAACTCCTTTCCCAGGAACTCCTGGGAGAAGCCACCTGGCCAAACCTCTTGCCTTTCAGTCATAGCTAACCAGGTCATACGAGAAGGACGGCGATTTGAATGAGCCCAGATGTTTCACTGTAAACCACAACCAGCCATAACACTTGAGCTGCTTTTATTTCGGACTCATTTCTTTTCACATCCTAGAAATGCTCAAAAGAGATCTAAGGAGACAGCACATCTTAAAAGATGACAATTGCAAATGGCAGCGAATAGCAATCATGATAATAACCTGTCATGTTTAACTCAACATTACAGCAAAGGGAGCTAGCTGCGTAGCAGCAAGCAGATGTCAGTACACAGGTAGTATGTGCACAGTCATGAAGTGATTTGGAGAAAGATTTTAAAAACATGCTACCTGTGGTAGAACATGGATAGCAAATATAGGTTCTGGTTGGATTTGGAAAAATGAACAATTTACTATTTGAGTGTTTAAAGGTACAATTGATGTCTCAATCAAAAGATTTGATATTTTTGGCAACTAAAGCAGGATATGATTGTGTAGAGGATTTTTAAACTAGAATTCACTCTTTTTAATTTTTTTTTCTCAAAAAGAATGCTGCACTTGGCAGGTCTCTCAATTCCAGTGCACAGAAGTTAGTCAACTGTGAAACAGTGGGGGATTCTTGTAGAAAAGTTGATTACTGCACAATTTCTGCCAAGGTCATTTGAAAACAAATCCCTCTGTCTTATGTGTGCTGGCACTGAAAGGAGATTGGGGTTGACAATGGGAAACTCAAAAAGCACAGAATAAATGTAGGCATTTGAGCATAGCATATTCTCACTAAACATCTGTCAAGTGAGCGATGGGATAACAAGAGCCTGGGGGCTGGGTTGTAGGATAGCTTTCTGGACTATATATATACTTATGGAGCCGTGAATGCTTTTTAAAAGCCACGAGTGTAGATTCTAACACAGACATGTGAGTGTCCATGTGAGATTATCTGACATGCATGGGGTAGTGAGTACTAACTTATGCTGGTAGCAGACTTGCATAAACATGGGAAGTGTGATTTCACTTGTCAGTGGGACACCTGCTGTGAGGAGGAAATATGGGTCTTTGACAGTTTATGACAATCAGTAGCACGGGCTGGTACACAGGCTGTCATTGCCTCACCCTTCAAAGGTTGCTTGGAACTGTGACCTCTGCTGGAAGGTCTGCCATGTGATATGATGGAGCAAGCCCTTCCAGTTGTGACTGTTCTTCAAACCAGTCCACACCGTCATTGCCAGTTATTTGGATATTTGAAAGTGGTTGAAGGAGTGTGGGCAGATACCACTTACATGTATGCCATCCAGAGGGGATATTTGATGAGACTGAGTGAGCTGTCTCCTCAGATTTAGGACTTCCTTGACTGGAAGGACTGAGAAAGCCAGCTTTTCAGTGTCCTTGAAGGTCACAGGATGCTGCTGTGTGGTGATTGTGACAGATAGATTCAACTCAGAGTTTCAACAGAACTATAAAGAGCAACAGGAATTGAGAGTCATTCTACTTATGAATGGAAAATGTTCTCAGTGCAATTTGTTGAAGGGGCTGTGTTTTCTTCAAAGTACATTGCTTTCTTTTTCAAAGCTTAGGTAGCTCTGGCTGTTTCTTGAACTATGTGTCTATTTTTTTGCCTATACCATGCTAATTATGTTACTGTTGATCTGCAGTATATTTTGAAATCAGGCTTTGTTGAACTTCTAGCATTCTTCTTCTTGCCCAGAGATGCTTCAGTTATCAGCTTGTGTGTGCTTCTGTGTGAGTTTTAATACTACTTTTCATATTTCTGTGAAAAAATGTGGTTGGAATTTTAATGGTGTACCAGTTTGCTTTCTTTCTTACCTAGTTTTCACAGTCTTTAAAAAAAAATTTTCTTTCACACAATACATCCTGACCACAGCCTCCCTTCCTCCACTGCTGCAGGTACCCCCATAACCTCCCTTCACCCTCCAGATCCACTACTCCCCTGATGCCCTTCAGAACAGAGCAGACTTCCCAGGGATAACAACCAAACATGTCATAACAAGCTACAACAAGAATAGGCACAAACCCTTATGTCAAGGCTGGATTAGGCCACCCAGTAGCAGTGAAAATGTTCTGAGGGTGGGCAAAAGAGTCAGGGACAAACCCCCGAATCCCACTGTTATGTGTCTCACAAAAACTACATGCTAAATAACCACAACATATTTGTAGAAGACTTAGCACAGACCAATGCAGGCTCCATGATTGTTGTATCAGTCTCTGTGAGCCCCTAAGAGCCTTGCTTAGGTGATTCTGTGGGCTGTGTTCTCCTGGTATCCTTGACCCGTCTGGTTCCTGCACTCCTTTCTCCCCCTTTTCTGTGGTGTTCCCCAAGTTATGCCTAATGTTTGACTGTGGGTCTCTGTATCTGCTCACATAAACTCAGGGGCAAAGTCTCTGTAAGGGCAATTGAGGTAGGTGCTAATCTACGAGTATAGCAGAATATCATTAGGAATCATTTAATTTACTTTTTTTTTTTTTTGGCTAGTCATGTTTGGTTTTATCCTAGGTCTTGGGTCATCCAGCCTCCAATTCCAACCCATCTAGTGTTGTACATGGGCTCCCTTTCCTGGTGTGGGTCTCTAGTTAGACCAGTCACTGACTGGCTACTCCCACAAGCTCTGTGCTTTCATTGCCCCAGCACATCTTACATGCATGGCAGGTTGTAGGTTGAAAGTTTTGTGGCTGGGTTGGTGTCCCACTCCCACCACTGGAAGCCTTTCCTGGTTTTAGAAGGTGTGCATTTTAGGCTCCGTATTCTCCATTATTAGGAGTCCTCACTAGGGTCACCCTCATAGGTTCCAGAAAGTTTCCATGGCACTAAATTTCCACATGGTCCCCTCAAAGACTCCCAATTGTAGTTTCTGTTTTCTCTCCCTTCAACCCTCCCTCACTTACCCACCTGATTCCTCCTGTTGCCACCCCACCACCCCCAGTCCACCTGCAAAACCGATTCTATTTTTCCTTCCCAGGGAGATCCATGCATCTCTGCTTGAGTACTCCTTGCTACTTAGCCTCTCTGGGTCAGTGGATTGTAGCATAGTTACCCTTTACTTAACAGGTAATATCCACTTATAAGTGAGTACATACCACGTTTGTCTTTCTGGGTCTGGTTTACCTCACTCAGGATGATTTTTTTCTAGTTCCATCTATTTGCCTGAAAATTGCATGTTGTCATTTTTTAAATAGCTGAATAATGCTCCATTGTATAAATTTACCACATATTATTTATCCATTTTTCAATTGAGAGGTATCTAGATTGTTTCCAGCTTCTGGCTACTATGAACGTAGTTGAGCAAGTGTTTTGTGGTAGAATGGGGTTTCTTTTGGGTATATGCCCAAGAGTAGTATAGCTGGGTCTTGAGGTAGACTCATTCCCAATTGTTGGAGAAACTGCCATATTGATCTCCACAGTAGTTGTACAAGTTTTCACTCCCACCAGTTATGAAGGAGTGTTCCCCTTGCTCCACATTCTCACTGCTTGAGTTGGCATTATTGATCTTAGTCATTCTGACAGGCATAAAATGGAATCTTAAAGTAGTTTTTATTTGCATTTCTCAGCCATTTGAAATTCCTCTATTAAGAATTATGTTCAGATATATGCGCAATTTTAATTGAATTAGTTGTTGTGGTGATGTCTAGTTTCTTGAGTTCTTTATATATTTTGGATGTTAGTCCTCTGTCAGATATGGAGTTGGTAAAAAAAAATCTTTTTCCATTCTGTAGGCTGCCATTTTGTCCTATTGAAAGTGTCATTTGCCTTACAGAAGCTTTTCTGTTTCATGAGGTCCTATTTATTAATAGTTGATCTTAGTGCCTGCACTATTGATGTTCTTTTCAGGAAGTTTTCTCCTATGTCAATGTACTCAATCTATTCCATATTTTGTCTTTCAAAATCAGTATATCTGGCTTTATGTTGAGTTCTTTGGTCCACTTGGACTTGAGTCTTGTACAGGGTGATAAATATGAATCTATCTGGATTCTTCTACATGCTGACATCCTGTTAGACCAGTACAATTTGTTGAAGATACTTTCTTTTTTTCATTATGTATTTCTGGCTTCTTTATTAAAAATCAGGTGTCCAGAGGTGTGTGTATTTATGTCTGGGACCTCAATCAGATTCCATTGATCAACGTGTCTGTTTATTTTGCCAATACCATGTGGTTTTTATCACTATAGCTCTGTAGTATAGCTTGAAATCCAGGAGGGTGATATGTCTGGAAGTTCTTTTATTATACAACATTGTTTTAGCTATCCTGGGTTCTTTTGTTTTTCCATATGAAGATGAGTATTGTTCTTTCAAGATCTGGAAAGAATTGTATTCATATTTTGATGTGATTGCATTGAACCTGTAGGTTGCTTTTGTTAAGATGGTCATTTTTACTATGTTAATTCTACTGATTTATGAGCATGGGTGATCTTTCTATCTTCTCAAATTTTCTTCAGTCTCTTTCTTCAAAGACTTGAAATTTTTGTCATACAAGTCTTTTACTTGCTTGGTCAAGGTTACTCCAAGATATTTTATATGGTTTGTGATCATTGTGAAGGATGTTGTTTCCCTGATTTCTTTCTCAGTCCTTTGTATATAGGAGAGTTACTATTTTTTTTTTAATTTTCATATTATATCCAGCAACGTCATTGAAGATGTTTATCAGCTATAGGTTCTCTGGTAGAATTGTTGGGGTTCCTTAAGTATATTACCATATCACCTGCAAATAAAGATAATTTGACTTCTTCCTTTCCAATTTGTATCTCCTTGATCTCCTTCAGCTGTCTTATTCCTGTAGCTAAAACTTTAAATGATATGTTGAATAATAAGAAGAGAGTGGACAACCTTGTTTTATTCCTAATTTTAGTGGAATTACTTTGAGTTTCTCTCCATTTAATTTTATGTTGGCTGTAGGTTTACTATAAATTAGGTATGTCCCTTGTACCTCTAATCTCTCCAAGATTTTATCCTGAAGGGCTGTTGGATTTTGTCAAAGGCTTTTCCTTCATCTAATGAGATGATCATTTGTTTTGTTTTTCTTTCTGTTTGTTTATATGGTACATTATATTGACTGATTTACATATATTGAATCATCCCTATACCCCTGGTTGAAGCCTACTTGGTTATGGTGGCTAATCTTTTTTATGTGTATTGGATTTGGCTTACAGGTATTTTATTATTTTTACATCTACATTCATAAGGAAAACTTGTAATTCTCTTTCTTTGTTGAATCTTTGTATGGTCTGGGTATCAGGGTGACTGTGGACTCATAAAATGAATTGGAAAATGTTCCTTCTGCTTCTATTTTTGTAGAATAATTTGAAGAGTATTGGACTTAACTCTGAAAATCTGTTAGAATTATGAACTAAAACTATCTGACTCCGGGTTTTATTTGGTTGGGAGATTTTTTATGACTTATTCTATTTCCTTAGGGGATTTAGGTCTATTTAAATTGCTTATCTGATCTTGATTCACATTTTATAGTGGTATCTTCTACGAAAAATATCTGTTTCTTTTAGATTTTCTAATTTTGTGGAGTACAGGTTTTTAAAATATGACCTAATGATTATTTGGATTTCCTTGGTATCTGTTATGTCCCCCATTTTATTTCTGATTTTGTTAATTTGTATATTCTTTCTGTGTATATTAGTTAGTTTGAATAAGGATTTGTCTATTTTGTTGATTTTCTCAAAGAAGCAACTCTTTGCTTAATTGATTATTTGTATTTTTTCTTTGTTTCTATTGTATTGATTTCAACTTTCAGTTTGATTATTTCCTGCTGTCTACTGCTCTTGGGCATATTTGCTTCTTTTTTGTTCTAGAGATTTCAGGTGTGCTGTTAAGTGGCTAATGTGAGATCTGTGCAGTTTCTTTATGAAGACACTTAGTGCTATGTAGTTACTTTTAGCATCACTTTTCATTGTGTCCTATAAGTTTGGGTATATTGTACCTTCATTTTCATTGTATTTTAAGAAGTCATTAATTTCTTTCTTTCTGTCTCAAACCAGTAGTCATTCAGTGGAGAGTTGTTCAGTTTCCATAAGATTGTAGGCTTTCTATTCTTTCTTTTGTTGCTAAAATCCAGCTTTAAATCATAGTTTGATAGGATGTAAGCGGTTATTTCAATTTATATGTATCTATTAAGATGTGCTTTGTGACTACTGTATGGTTGGTTTTGGAGAAAGATCCATGAGGTGCTGAGAAGGTATATTCTTTTGTATTTGATTAAATGTTCTGTAGATTTCTGTGAGGTCCATTTGAGTCATAACATATGTTAGTTTCATTATTTCTCTGTTTAGTTTCTGTCTTAATGACCTGTCCTTTAGTGATAGTTGGGTATTGAAGTCTCCCACCACTTATATATGGGGTTCAGTGTGTGATTTAAGCATTAGTAGGGTTTCTTTTACAAATGTGGGTGCCCTTGTATTTAGGACATATATATTAAGAATTGAAAGGTCATTTTGTTGGATTTTCCTTTAATGAATATGAAGTGTCCTTCCTCATCTCTTTTGATTAATTTTGGTTTAAAGTCTATTTTGTTTGATGTTAGAATGGCTACATCAGATTGATTCTTAGGTCCATCTGTTTGGAAAATCTTTTTGCCAATCCTTTACTCTGTGGTAATGCCTATCTTTGATGTTGAGGTAAGTTTCCTGTATGCAACAGAAGGATGGATCTTGTTTTTGCTTCCATTCTATTAGTCTTTGTCTTTTTATTAGGGAACTGAGTCCATAGATATTGAGAAATGTTGTTAATTCTTGTTATTTTGTTGTTGGTGGTGGTGGTGGTGGTGATGGTGTGTGTGTGTGTGTGTGTGTGTGTGTGTGTGTATGTGTGTTTGTGTGTGAGAGAGAGACAGAGTCAGAGACAGAGGCACAGAGAGACAGAAAAAGAGAGTGCTTTCTTTTCTTTTTTTTTTGGTGTGTGTGTGTGTGTTTCTGGTGATTCTTTATTTCCTGTGTTTTCAAGGGTATAGTTACTTTTGGTTTGGAGTTACTTTTCTAGTATCTTCTGTACAGCTGGATTTGTAGATATATATTGTTCAAATTTGACTTTACCATGAACTTGTTTTCTCCATCTATGGTGATTGAAAGTTTTTCTACATATAGTAGTCTAGGGTGGCATCTGTAGTCTCTTAGATTCTCCAGCACATCTATTTAGGCAACTCTGGCTTTTATAATCTCTATTGAGAATTACTCTGAGGTATAATTCTAACAAGTCTATCTTTATATGTTGCTTACTGTGTTTCCCTCAAAGTTTTTAATATTTTTTTCTTTGTTCTGTATGTTTTTTGTTAGTGTTTTAATTATTATGAGGCAAGTAGATTTTCTTTTTTGGTAGAATTTATTTGTTTTTCTGTATGCTTCTTGTACCTTTATGGGCATTTCCTTCTTTAAGTTAGGAAATTTTTCTTCTATGATTTTGTTGGAAATATTTTATTGGTCTTTGATCTGGGGTTCCTCTCCTTCTTCTATTCCTTATTATTTTTAGGTTTGGTCTTTTTATGGTGTTCCAGAATTCCTGGATATTTTGTGTCAGGAATTTTTTTAGATTTAACATTTTCCTTAACTAGTGTATCTCTTTCTTCTATCGTGTCTTCAATGCCTCACATTCTCTCTTTCATCTCATGCATTCTGTTGGTGATGCCTGTGTCTGTAGTTCCTATTCGCTTACCTAGATTTTCTATTTCTAGAATTCCCTCAGTTGGTGTTTCCTTTTTGCTTCTATTTCCATTTTCAAGTCTTGAACAGTTTTATTTCCCTCCTTGAACTGATTTTTTTTCTTGGTTTTCTTGGCTCTCTTAAGGGATTTATTAATTTCCTCCAACTTTTGTTTGTGATTTTCTTAATTTCATGTCCTCCAAGTTTTGGTTTGTCTTTCTTCAATTTTTAAAATTCACTTCTTCTTTAAGGACCTCTATCATCCTCATAAAGTTGGTTTTAAGATCTTTTTCTTGTGCTTCAGCTGTGTTGTAACATTCAGGGTTTGCTGTAGTAGAATGGCTGGGTTCTGGTGGTGACATGTTGCCCTGGCTTTTGTCAAATGTGTTCTTATGCTAGAGTCTAGGTATCTAGGTTTGGGGCCATTATAGGTCTAGCTGCCATTTTCTGAGTTTATCTTTGTTGGTTGAGTGTTTTGCTCCTTGCTTTCTGTTTGCTCTCTGGTCTTCTGGCCTGTGTGGCCTATGGTTGGTCAGGACATATCCCCCTGAGTTGGAGGCTGGATTTCTGGTGGCCAGCATGGTCAAGCAGGGGGTTTATGCCCAAGTTGAGGGTTGGGGATAGTTTGGGTGAGCACTGAGAAAGTGGAGGAGGTCTAAGGGTTGTCTGCCTATCTGGAGTTCTGGTGACCTGTGTGGCCTCTGGTCTGGCAGGGAGTCTATGCCTGAGTTGGATGCTGACATATGGAAAAGAAGAAGGAGGAGGAGATTGAGGATAGTATGGGGAACACTGGGAAAGTGGAGAAGGTCTGTAGGCAGGAATCTTCCTACAGGCATGGCCTGTGGTTGGGCAGTGAGTGGGCATCTAGTTTTCAGAAAGGTGTGGTCTGTGGTTGGCCATGGTTATCTGCCAGAATTAGGGACTGGGACACAGCAACAAAAGGGGGAAGAAAACTGAGGATTGGGTCTGTTGGAAGTTAGAGAGTGGGGAGGATCGGTGGCTGGGCAGCTTACCTGGTCCTCTGTTAGGCATGGCTTGTGGATGACCAGGGTGTGTCTGCCCAGGTTGGGGCCAGTTTATTTTCTTTAGCTGTAAAAAAAAAAAAAAAAGCAACTTGGGAAGAAAGGGTTTAATTCATCTTGGAGCTAATAGTCTATCATAAAGGGAAGTCAGAACAGGAACTCAAGGCAGAACTATGGAGGCCGGAGCTGCAGCAGAGGCCATGGAGAAATATCATTTATTGGCTTACCCTCCTTGGTTTGCTAAGACTGCTTTGTATACAGCTCAGAGACAACATGTTTAGACATGGTACCACGCACAGTGACCTGGAACTTCCTAGATAAATCATTAATCAAGGAAGTTCTCCACAGACTTGCCTGTAGACCAATCTAATGGAAGCATTTTTTCATTTTTTGAAGCATTTTCTCAATTGTCATTCATTCTTCCCAGATAACTTTAGCTTTTGTCAAATGGACAAGACACCAAGCAGCACAGACAGTGGGGATTGCATTTAATCTATAGATTACTATCAGTAATTTATCCATTTTCACTATTCTACCAATCTATGAGCATGTGAGGTCTAGTCTTCCTCAATTTCTTTAGTGTTTTAAAATTTTCATCTGTAGGGAGTTTTTATTTATTTGGTTAAGTTTATTTATTTATTTATTTACTTACTTACTTACTTACTTATTTTTTTAACTACTATTAGTGGAACTTCTTTCCTGGTTTCTTCTGCAGTATCTTCATTATTATTCTTAGATTTTAGGGTCTCTAGTAAAGAGGGTAATATCATCTGCAAATGTGGATAATATGAATTCCCCATTTCTTGTTTCTTTTTCTCCTCATTTAATTCTTTTCTGTTGTCTTAATGCTTTAGCTAAGACTTCAAGGACTATATTGAGAAAGAGTTGAGAAAGTGGATTCCTGTTGTAGATGTGACAATTTGAAATCAGGCTTTGTGATAGTTCTAGCATTGTTCTTCTTGCTCACAGATACTTTGTTTATTGGGTTCTTTATGCTTTTGTGTGGATATTAAGACTTTTTTATATTTAAAGTTCTTTCCTCACATGGAGTTTTATTCCTCTATAAAGAATTAAATTGTGCTATCTACTGGAAAAATGGATGCCACTAGAGACTTCATAGTCTGTGAAACAATGTGACTTGGAAAGACAAATATCTCTTGAAAGGATTTTTTGTATACATACACACACATGTGCACACATATAACATGAAAGTGAAATACAGATAGAAAGGGAGGGAAACATGATAGAGGAGAAGGTAAAGGGGTGAATATAGTCAAATAAACAATACACTTTAAATTGTCTTTATGAATCACAGCTCTATATAACAAATATCCACAAAGCCCTCATACAACATTGAAGAGATGGAGTTGAAGAGGTGATAAGAGCACATACATCACTTCTCTTGCAGATGACCTGAGCTTTTACCAGCACCCTTAGTTGGCAGCTCATAACTTCCTATAACTGCAGCTTCAGCAGGGAGCAACACCTCTGGCCTCCCTGGACACCTGTACTCATGTACATGCACTCACATACAGACACACACACATGCACATAACTAAAAAATATAATAAAATATTAAAAGAACACAGAACATCCTTAAGACCTGTAGAAATGCAGTTGCCTATGTGAAAACTGTAGACACATTTTTTGAAGAAGACCATCACCCTGCAACAAAAACTTAAAGATTTTTATGTTTGACCAAAGAGAGTTACAATTTGAGAAGCACGCTGTAGACTTGGTTATATTAGAATCTCAAGTTTTCAGAATGTATCCTCAGAAAAGTAAGCGCCCTGAGGAGCCACTTGTAGATCGAAAGATAAATCAGTTCCCAGTGATGATTTTATTGGCAAATATATGTGAGTCCCAGGACTGGTCTTTCCACAGTGTGGTAAATACCAGAAAACATTTGGATACTCTGGTTTGTTAAAAGCCATTGAGGCTCTTTGAGCCTCTAAAAATCTAAACAGAGAACCATCCAAGGTACTGAGAGAACTGCAAGTATGACTGAAGATAAGAGTCCTAATTAAAAATTGGAATTGATTCCTTATTATAAGCATTCAAATCTCATTAAAATGTTCATTATGAGCCATAGATAGATTTAAGCATATAGTCTGTTGCTGCAAAATCAAAATTAAAACTTACTGGAAAGACTTACATATTGTTCTCATTGTTACCATTTTAAACCTTCTACTAAGTTTACTGAGGTTACTAAGAACTTTTGCATTGCCCTTATTTTTGTCCCCTTAAGACTTATAATCCTGAGAATTACCACTAAAAGCAAACATATTTGGGGTTTCTAGCTCTAGGACATCACATTTGTCTTGGAATTCACTCTTCTCTCCTGAGGCCTGTTTGTTCTCTTTCTGGGCAGGGAGTGAGATCCACCTGGCTTTGCTCTTGCTGACATACCTACTCACTCAGCTGGCAGGAGAAACCTATCAATTTCTATTTCATGGTGGAGTGTCACCTCGCCTTCTGAGTCCCATGACCTTTGTGACTCACATATTTATGGGTTCTTCTCTCTCATGCTCTCTGGATCAAGCATACTGGGGAGTGACATAAATGACCAGTCATCAGCTTGGTTCTGAAAAGACTTCCAAGAATAACTGCTGAAAGCAGTTAAACTATGAGTTTAAAAAATCTAGAATGTTGCCCATCAAGTTTGGTCTAGAATGGAGACTATAAATTGGTGGCCAAGTAATCCTACAGGCATGTTGTGTTTGGACATGCTGATGTTGGTCTGCAGAGTACTTAAACCATTTAATTGGTTCCCAACACTTAAAAAATCACGAGATTTTATGTAAAAATCCAGATTTATGGCATGGCATCACTTGGTTTGGTAGCAGAGAGTTTGCATTCTTGCCTGGCAGTAACGAGCTATAGTTACATAGCAGTTACCTTTTATAGATAGGACGAGCTCATGGTCTCTACCACTCCTAGCATGGCAGCTTCACTTAGTTTGCCTATCTCTTCAAGTCCTTTGAAGGTGAAATGCTTATCTTAGGGCTAGAATACACATGCCTTGCACTGCTTTAAGAGCTGCAGGAAGCCAAGAAAGGAAAATAGGTAGCGTTTGTAAACTGTTGGAGTGGTCAGAAGTAATACAAAGAAGTATTGACTAGAACACAAAATATTCTTGTGATAGAAACAAGTATGGACTAGAAGACACTTCTTTGTATCACTTCTAGTCACTATCTGAGCAGAGTCTGGATGCTAGCACCATCTCCTTTTAGTTTGACATAGAATAGCTCTATGGACAATCTTTCTGTGTACTCCCTCTATCAACCTAGTCAAGACCATTTCAGAATTTACATAACCCGAAGCTTCCTTACTCAAAAGTCCCTCAGGCTCTCCTAGCCTGATTTGGTTTCCTCTCTATTATTCTTCAAGAGTGTTTCCCCTTAATCAATTCCTTGCATATATAATCCAACCTTAACATGTGTTTCTCTGAGAATTCAGACTGATCCAACTGTCTACCACCTAGCTGTATCTCGGGCACAGAGATATCAGGTAATAGGGACATAAAATAAATAAAAACAGAGATGATCCCTACATTTACAGACTTGCAGTAAAAGAGGTATAAGTACCCCATACACAACAGAAAAACATAAGAAATAAGTAAATAAACATTGACTTGTTATAGATTGGGTGATCCAGGAAGATCTTCCTTAGGGGTTGATGCTTACTTTGATACAAGGGTGATAGGAAGCATTAGGTCACACACTAGGGATAGCACTGTAGGTGAAGGGAAGGGCAAGCACAGATCCAAGACAGAACTAGGGTACCAGCATCTTAAGGAGGAAAAAGGCCAGTATGGGGCTTCAGAGTAGCAGAAACAAAAAAAAGAACTGAATGAGCAAGGATATAAGAGAATAAAGCCAGAGCCTAACCATCTGAAGTCATGAAGCATTTGGAGCAGATCAGCAAGAACACACTTTATCTCCAAAGACAGATGCGTTCTGTAACATCAGGATAGAACTCTGAAGGCTTGCATCTGCTGCTACAAGCCACTACAAAAAGACAAGAGTTTCCACTATATCAAATTCAAAACTTTTGGACCCACTAACATTAAACAGGGCCCAGGGACCACCCTGATAAGCTGAGTTCTACACAAATAATATATCTATACAAAATTCTGGAAATGCTGGGCTCCAAGACAGCAAGCTTGCAGCTTACATGTCGTGTGTGTGTGTGTGTGTGTGTGTGTGTGTGTGTGTGTGTGTGTGTGTGTGT